>PVJX010010205.1:28089-58048 GCA_004027295.1 Dolichotis patagonum
ACCGCTGCTCCAGGAACTGAGGGTGCAAGAGGTAATTCGCCACACATCCAGAGGAAGCTTTGGAACACTGCTCAAAGCAAGTAAATATAGAAAAATGACAAAAGAAAAGACCAAAATGCAGGCTCAAAGCTCCAGCCCACCCCAAGAAAGCTTAGAAGCCATATACATAGAAGAAAAAAAGAAGCCATACACTTGAAATGTCTGAAATGATATCAAATGAAATAAAGATGCAAATAGGGAAAGTTATGGAGAAATTCAAATCAGAAATACTTGCCCAGGTAAAAGAAGAATTGATAAAAATAGTGAAAGAAATAGTGAACACATCTAGTGAAGACACAGCTAAAAAATTAGAGGAACAATGCAAACAGATAGAATCCCTGAATGAACACTGTAAGAAACAAACAGAATACATAAAGCAGATTCAAAGAGATATGCAGGAAATCAAAAATGCTATTGAAAGCTGCCAAAAACTGCATCAATGAAATTGAGGATAGAATTTCAGACCTTGAAGATAAGATTGCAGCCAGTGAACAGGAAAGACAAGATATTTTAAAAATAACAAAGACTCAGAAAATAACAATTCAACACCTGCAAGATGATGCAAAGAAAAACAATATAAGATTAATAGGGATAAATGGAAAAGAAGGGGACAGCCAAAATGATATCAAGAGGATATTTACAGAAGTAATAGCTGAAAACTTCCCAAACATGAGAAGAGAAACAGACATCTGGATAAGTGAAGCATATAGAACTCCAAACAGCCATAACCAAAATAAAACTACACCCAGACACATAATAATCACCATCCCAGAAATCCACCATAAGAACAGAATACTAAAAACTGTTAGAAGAGAGAGATCAACTATAAAGGAAAAGCTATCACAATCATGGCAGACTTCTCAACACAAACAATGAAATCAAGAAGAGCATGGAGTGAAGTATTTCAGATCCTAAAGGAAAACCACTTCCAACCCAGACTGACATACCCTGCAAAACTGTCCTTCAAAATGGATGGAGAAATAAGATACTTCCATAACAAAGAACAGCTGAAGAACTTCATGAACACCAAACCAGCCTTACAAAGAATACTGAAAAACATTCTAGATACACATGGGATAAAACCACCAAGCAAGGCAGACAATGAAACAGAATGGAAAGATAAAGACACAACAGCAGAAAGATAACATGTCAACAATAAACCAATATATAACAGTTACAACCATTAATGTAAATGGCCTCAACTCACCAAGCAAAAGAAACAGACTGGCAGAATGGATCAAGAAACAACATCCAACCATATGCTGTCTACAAGAAACCCATCTAACTCAAAAGGACAGTCATAGACTGAAAGTCAAGGGATGGAAAACAATACTTCATGCAACAGGAAACCAAAAAAACAAAAAAGCAGGAGTAGCCATCCTGTTTGCAGCCAATGTGAATTTCAAACCAAGAATGATCTAAAGAGATAAAGAAGGTCACTACATACTAGTTAGGGGAAAACTTCAAGAGGAAGAGATAACAATCTTAAATAAATATGCACCAAATTCCAGAGCACCCAGCTATATAAAGCAAATACTAACAGAAATGAAAAATCAAATAAGCAATAATCCAATTATAACAGGAGACTTTAACACACCATTGACACAAAGGGACAGATCAAATAGACAGAAAATCAGCAAAGAAATAACAGAAGTGAATCACACCTGTGAAAAAATGGACTTGATAGATGTACACAGAGTGTTCCACCCAACAACATCAGAATATACCTTCTTCTCAGCAGTACATGGGACATTCTCTAAAATAGACCATATATTAGCCCATAGAACATATTTAAGTAAATGCAAAAGAATTGAAATTACCCCATGCATGTTATTAGATCATAGTGCCGTGAAACTAGAAATTAGTGATAAAAGAAATTGCAAAAAACCTACAAACACATGGAAACTGAATAATACACTCTTGAGCAATCAGTGGGTCACACAGAAAATTAAAGAAGAAATTAAACAATATCTACAAGCAAATGAAAATACAAACACAACTTACTGGAATTTGTGGGATGCAATGAAAGCAGTCCTCAGAGGAAAATTTATTGCACAGAGTTCCCACATCAGGAAGACAGAATGAACACAAATAAACAACCTGATGCTACAACTCAAACATCTAGAAAAAGAAGAGCAAGCCAAGCCCAAAGCCAAAAGAAGGGAGGAAATTATAAGAATTAGAGCACAAATTAATGCAATAGAGACTAAGAAAACAGTTCAAAGGATCAATGAATCAAAGAGTTGGTTCTTTGAAAGAATAAATAAAATTGATAAGCCCCTGGTCAACCTTATTAAAAAAAG
The DNA here is from genome assembly GCA_004027295.1 of Dolichotis patagonum. Lineage (NCBI taxonomy): Eukaryota > Metazoa > Chordata > Mammalia > Rodentia > Caviidae > Dolichotis > Dolichotis patagonum. The sequence goes on from PVJX010010205.1 coordinate 30,432, forward strand.
GAAAGAAAAAACTCAAATTCATGCAATAAGGAATGAAAAAGGTGAAATTACCACAGACTCTGTGGAAATACAGAAGATCATCAACATCTATTTTGAAAACCTCTACTCTCATAGGTTTGATAACACTGAAGAAATAGACAGATACCTAGATACATATGAACTACCAAAGCTGGATCAGGAAGAAGTAAAACTGCTGAATAACCCAATTTCTATTACTGAAGTTGAAAATGTAATTAAGTCCTTGCCTTCAAAGAAGAGTCCAGGCCCAGATGGATTCACTGCAGAATTCTACAAGAAATACAAAGAACACTTAATTCCAACACTCCTGAAACTCTTCAGTGAAATTGAAAGGGAAGCAATTCTTCCTAAGTCATTCCTGGAGGCAAATATCACTCTAGTACCAAAACCAGATAAAGACTCAACTAAAAAAGAGAACTATAGGCCAATCTCCCTGATGAACATAGATGCAAAAATTCTCAATAAAATACTGGCAAACAGGATGCAGCAAATCATCAAGAAGATTATACACCATGACCAAGTGGGATTCATCCCAGGAATGCAGGGATGGTTCAACATATGCAAAATGTAATCCTCCATATAAATAGAGCCAAAAGGAAGAATCACATGATCATCTATATAGATGCAGAAAAAGCTTTTGATAAAGTCCAACACTCATTCATGATAACAACCTTACAGAGAATGGGAATAGAAGGTCTTTATCTCAATATGGTAAAGGCCATCTATGACAAACCAACAGCCAGCATCATATTGAATGGTCAAAAACTGAAAGCCTTTACCTTAAAATCAGGCACAAGACAAGATGTCCATTATCACCACTCCTATTCAACATAGTACTGGAAATACTAGCCAGGGCAATTAGACAAGAGAGAGAAATAAAAGGAGTAAAGATAGGAAAAGAGGAAGTTTAATTATCATTATTTGAAGATGACATGTACTTTACATAGAAGACCCCCAAAACTGCATTGAAAGACTCCTAGATATAAGAAATAAATTCAGCAAGGTAGCTGTATACAAAGTCAATACTCAAAAATCAATAGCATTTCTATACACTAACAACAAAAGTACTGAGAGAGAAATAAGAGATAACCCTTTACACTAGCATCCAAAAAAATGAAATACTTAGGAATTAATCTCACAAAAGAAGTAAAAGAGCTATACAGCAAAAATTATAATACCCTGAAAAAGGAAATTGAAGAGGACCTCAGAAAATGGAAAGACATACCCTGTTCATGGATAGGAAGAACAAACATTGTAAAAATGGCCATTGTCCCAAAATTACTATACAGATTCAATGCCATCCCAATCAAAATACCACTAACATACCTCATAGATCTAGAGAAATCACTCCTAAAATTCATCTGGAACCAGAAGATACCTAGAATAGCAAAGGCAATTCTAAGCAACATAGGCAAGGCAGGAGGCATCACAATCCCTGACTTGAAATTATACTACAAAGCTACAGTAATAAAGTCAGCATGGTACTGGAATAAAAACATACTTGAAGATCAGTGGAATAGATTGGAAGATACAACAACAACCACAACCACAAATTCACTCAACCACCTTATCTTTGATAAAGGGGCCAAACATGCTTGTTGGAAGAACAACAGTCTCTTTAACAAATGGTGCTGGAAAAATTGGCTATCCATATTCAGAAGACTAAAACTAGACCCATGTCTATCACCATACACTAAACTAAAATCTAAATGGATCAAAGATCTAAATATTAAAATAGAAACACTAAAAGTGCTGGAAGACAAAGTAGGTAAAAATCTCAAAGATATAGGGGTAGGAAGAGAATTCATGAACAAGAACCAAAGTACACGGGAAATACTTCCCAGAATCAATAACTGAGAACACATCTTATTAAAGAGTTTCTGTATGTTAAAAGAGGTTTCCCGCAGAGTGAAAAGAAAACCCACATATTGGGAAAAAATCTTCATGGATGGTTCCTCAGACAAAGGTCTTCTGTCTAGAACTTATAAAGAATTGAAAAAAATCAGACCCATGAAATTCAAAGACCCAATGCAAAAATGGGCATCTGAAATGAATACACAGTTCTCAGATGAAGAAATACAAATGGCAAATAAATACATGAAGAAATGTTCATCGTCATTAGTCATGAGAGAAATGCAAATTAAAACCACACTGAGATTCCATCTCACTCCAGAAAGAATGGCCAGGATAGAAAACACTACCAACAAGAAGTGTTGGAGAGGCTGTGGGGGAAAAGGAACTCTCCTGCACTGTTGGTGGGAGTGTAGATGGGTGCAACCACTGTGGAGGTCAGTCTGGAGATTCCTCAAAAAGCTGGGTTTGGAAGTCCCATTTTACCTAGCTTTTCCACTTCTGGGCATATTCTCAGAAGAACTGAAAACATCATACCACAGTGATATATGTGCACCCATGTTTATAGCAGCACAATTTGTAATAGCCAGATCCTGGAAACAACCTAAGTGCCCATCAACTGAGGAGTGGATAAAAAAGTTGTGGCATTTTTATACAATGGAGTACTGAGTAGCTATAAAGAATGATCACATCGAGATATTTATAAATAAATGGACACTACTTGAGACCATTTTCTTAAGTGAAATAAACCAAACTCACAAGTGTAAATACTGTATAGTCTCCCTAATATAAGAGTTGATAAGAGTTTATAAGATTTTATAGTAAGCATGAGTCCCCATCTCATAGCTTTAAAGCCTTTCAATGTTTTCAATCATCAGTTGGAATGGTTTTATTCTGTTTTGTTTGACTATGTCATGAGTGATGATGTGAACAGCTGTTTTGAGGAAAACAAAACATTATGACAGCTATTGTTGATTTAACATCATCCTTAGAAGTCCTACCATGCTTCTATTCTTCTACTACCATTGGTTCTATCTATCACATTGTGTCTTATTGGAATTTGAATATGTGTAATAGTTTAAACACAATTTTTTTTATCGAAAATGAGATATTATAGTACCCATTTATCATTTTCTGTTATTCAGTTCAGAAAGCCCTGTAATTCTTTCACTCTTTGAATGGCTTTATACTAATTTGTTATGTTTGATATTATTGTATTTGAAACTATGCTCAACTATAGCAGAGAAAGAGATATTGTGATAGCTACTGTTAATGTCTGGTTGTCTTAATGTAAAGTACTGTGTTGCCTATGTTGTCCTGTTCTGATCTGCTCTGTTCTGCCCTCTTTTCTTTTATTCTCCTTAAAATAAAATTTTAAAAAAAGAAAAAAAAATTCTTTTTTTCTTTTTCTTGGGTACCAGGGATTGAACTCATGACCTTGTATTTACCAAGCAGGTGCTGTGCTCCTGAGCTATCCTTGGCCCCTAAAACTAATTCTTACACCAGCACAATTCATAATAGTAAAATCTTGGAGGCAGTGTACATGTCCATCAACAGAAGAATGGACAAAGAAAATGTAGTATTTACACACAATGGAATACTACCTGTGCTTTAAAGAAAGATAAAATTGAATTATTTGTAAGAAAATGGATGCACTTTGAGACCATAATATTAAGTGAAATAAATCAGACACACAACCTTAAATGTCACATGGTTTCTTTCATATGAAAAACCTATAGTAAAAATAAAGCACAATGATTTTTACTATATCCAAAAGTATCTGCAATAAAAAACAACAAAAGGCATTGTGGTAACTATTGGTTTTATAAGGGTTTGAAGTCTTGTATCACTTATACTGGTTTATTTTTGATTGGTTTTATTCTTTTTTGTTTTCCTTGGTTTTATCCTCTTTAAAAAATAAAGAACAATATAAAAGATAAATAATAGGATATAGGCAACTCAACTAGAAAGTGGATCAAAAGTTGGCGGGGGGAAGAGATAAAGGATATAAAATAAGGAATTTGGATGTGTTATGTACATGTGCCAAATATATACAAGAAATGTAAACATTATCTACCGCAAACATGTACAAAAAAAGAAAAAGGATCAAGAGATAGATGGAAGGGGAAGAAGGGAAGGAAAAGAGACAAAAAGAAAGAAAGAAAGAAAGAAAGAAAGAAAGAAAGAGAGAGAAAGAAAGAAAGAGAAAGAAAGAAAGAAAGAAAGAAAGAAAGAAAGAAAGAAAGAAAGAAAGAAAGAAAGAATTGCGGTGTGTTAAGCATGAGTACGAACTTCCCACAATTAACGTAAACATTATGTACTACACACATTGTGTTTGCTACTTTTCCCTCTTTCTGAGACAAAATAACCAACATCCAATGTTAAAGGAGGAAAGATTTATTTAGCTCACAGTTTGTGGAGATTTCAGTCTGTAATCAGCTGGCTCCAAGACAGGGTGGCTTGGTGAGGGCAATAGTTAAAGCTGGCAGAAGACAGAAAAAGCATCCAAAGCAAAAGGGTGGAAGAACAAGTCTCTTTTTCTCCCTTATATCGTATGCAGGCTACCTACGCTAGGGTGGTTGTAGCACTCACACCGTCTCCAGCACTCTCCTGTTGCACAGGCTGAGGAGGTTTACAAAGGGAAGACCCTGGCTCCCTGCTGACTCACTTAGTTAAACTTATAAACTTCTTAAATTGATGCAGTGAATTAACCACTGCAACATCCTGGAGCATAACTAGTCAGGCTAGGTCATGTCCTCTATACCTCAGCAGTAGGTAGAACTAGTTCCTGAATTACTTAGTTAAGCTTCTAAACTTCTCAGGTTGACACAATATACCAACCATTACACACATGTATAATAAACTAAGATAAAAATGATTCTTAGTTTTGCTGATTGATTCTATTGTTTTATAACGTCTAGTTTACTTACTCCTTCTCTGATTTTTGTTACTTCCTACTATTAAATTTGAGCTTAGTTGTTCTAGTTCATTGAAGTATAAAATTAGGGTCCAGTTACTGGGGGACTTTTTTCTTAATGTAGGCATTTATTACTATAAACTTACTTCATAAATTTTTCCTGTATTCCAAAAGTTTTAAGTTATATATCAATTTTTGTCCATCTTAAGGTACTTTAAGGATTTATTTTAATTTCATCTTTAATTCATTGGCTGTTCCAGAATGTCTTATTTAATTTCCACATGTTTGCAAATCTTCCATGATTCTTCCTTTTATTAATTTCTAGTTTCATTCCACTTTGACAAAAATGCATGACCTGATTATAATCTTAAATTTAATATGAATCATCTTGTGGCTTAAATATTATCTACCCTGGAGAACTTCTATGTGTTTTTAACAAGAATGTATATTCTGTTATCATTGGGTAGAATGTTCTACATATATTTCTTGGGTCCATTTGGCCTAGAGTGCTGTTAAGATTTGATATTTTCAATCTAGATGATAGGCCCATCGGCGAAAGTGGACCATTGGTGCATTTCTGTTTTCATTTTAAATTTTTCAAGATGGCTTTATACACTTGGTGTCCCAGCTTTGTGTGTGTGTGTGTGTGTGTGTGTGTATTTACAATTGTTTTATGTGCTTTATAATGAGCTCCTTGGTCATTATATGATAAACTTTGTTGACTCTTTCTTAGTTTTTGAATTAAATTTTATCTCGCCTGACAGAAGCCTGTTGGTGATGATTTGCATAGGATAACTTTTTGGATCATTTAGCTTTTAAATGCACATGTATCCTGCAAAATGAATCAAGGCTCTTATTGGCAGTATATAATTGAGTCTCGTTTTAAATCATTGTATTTTGTATATCTATTGTAGATATTTGTGGTTATAACAAACTATTTTAACCTGTCAGTAACCACTTTGTTAACATAGAAAATATTTGTGCTTTTACTGCTTTATGTTACATTTTATAATATCCCAGTTTACATCTTTTATATTGTGTGCTCATCAAGAAGTTATGGTAGATAGAGCTATTTTGAACACTTTTATTCTTTAACCTTTGTACTGAACATTTCTGTCTTGGGACAAATTCTTGAACACATAAAATTTGGGGGACATTTCAGACCCAAGTTATAACAAGATTTATATTGACACTTATCAAAGTTTCCTTGTATGTGATATACTACTTTTTGTTGCTGCTTTCAAACTGTCTATTCTTTGATTTTTGGCAGCTGATTATAATGTGTCTAAGTGAAATGGTCATTATCTTGAATCTATTTAGAAACCTTTGTGCTTCATATGCCTAGAAATCCAAATCTCTTTCTAGATTTTTAGACTTTTTATTTTACTTCCATAAATAACTATTTTGCCTTTTCCCTCTTCTTTTCCTTCTGAGACCCCAATAATGAAAATATTAACTCTCTGCTTGTGCCCATTAAATCCTGTGGGATTTCTCCATTCCTTTCACTTTGTTTCCTTTCTCTTTTCTGACTGAATAATTTCAATGAGCTCTTCTATATCTGCATGCTATTCTATTTGATTAAAGCTGCTGTTACATGTTTATACTGTTTGTTTTAGTATTTAACTGCATGTATTTTTCAACTCCAAAATTTCTACTTATTCTTTTTTTATATTTTGCATTTCTTTGTTGAACTTCTCATTTTATTCTTTATTTTTTCTAATTTTATTAATTGTATGTCTGTTTTATCATGTAGCTCATTAATCTTATTTAGAATAATTATTTTAATTTTTTGTCAGTAAATTCATGCATCTTCACTTCTTTGGGATGAATTTAGAAGAAGTTTATTGTGTTCTGGAGGTCATGTCATGTTTCCCTGATTTTTCCATGATTTTTGAAGTCTTAATGAGTAGTCTGTGCCTTTGAAGAGTTGGTCATCTCTATTTTGTTTGTTTTGTTTTGTTTTGTTTTTGACACAGAGTCTTGCTCTATAGTCCAAGCTGGTACTGAACTCACTATGTAGGCTAGACTGACCTTGAACTTGCAGTGATCCTTCTGCCTCAGCCTCTTGATTACAGGCACGTGCCACCACATCTGTTGGTCACCATTTTAAAACCTTATGGATTGGCTTTCCTTTTGGTAAGGAAAGACTTTCACATGGAAGGTGACTTGGAGCAGGGTCCTGCTGAAGTGTATTGTGACACTAGACAGCACTGTAGAGTCCCAAACATGGCTGCAGCTAGCTGTAGACTTGCATACTACATTGGGGCCAATAACAGGTCTCAGACCTCAGGGGTCAGCTGCAAGTGCAAGCCTGGTGGTGGGTATAAAGAATGCATGGTATGGCCACTTACAAGTACACATATAGCTGCATGGGACAAGGCTGTCGGTTAGCTTGCTTCTGGTTTTGGGGGCCAGCTGTGTGTACCTGTGTGTCTGTGAGATCACCAAAAGCCAGGATTGGCTGTGTGCACACACTTATTTGATCGTAAGATAAATGGTGGGTGCCTACGTGGTGCTGATCCTGTGGTGAGGACCCCAGCTCTCCGCCAGCATTTGCCCTGTATCTGTGATGTCTCTGGGTGATCCTCTGACAGCAACAGATGGGATGGATCCAAGGAGCAGAGAGGAAAAGCAGCAGCTCAGGCAGGAGACAGCAAAGGTATTGCACTTTAGGGGCCTCAGTGGGAAAAGCTGAGGAAACTCTTTTGTCCTTGTTATTTGTTTTTATGTTGGTAGAGGCTTCCGGGGTCCTATGCAGAGGCCACTGAAGTCTGTTGGCGTGAACACTGTGAAGCTTTCAGAATTAAAAGCTGTAGAGGACCCCCGTTGACCACAGTGACTGTTGAAGTCCTCAGTAGAGAAGCCTACTGGGGTCCTGCGCAGAGCAAAGCCCTGGGACTTAAAGGCTTACATCACCTGGCCCATACTGATGCCCCCGTTTTTCCTGATTTCTAGCTGCCACCCAGTGTTCCAGATATGTTGGCCTCCCCAGTAACCATGGTAGGATAAAGTCAAGATGGAGCATTAGGCAGCACCTTGCAAGGCTGGAGATGCTGATGGCCTGTGAGAGGAACCTGAAAGCTGGCATGTGCCTGTGTTGAGCAGTGCTGCCATGGGGATGGGATAATAATGCAAGCACAATGAAACTATTCTCATCATTTTTTGGGTAACTGTTCTTAGTGAGTTTTTTTCTTTGACCGTGGCCCAGGAGCTTCTTAGGTAGGCTTTTAGGATCTTTTAGAGCAAATTTTGTTTATAAGTAGCTGGTCAACTGTTATGTTGGGGGTACAAAGGTTGAGGTCTCCTGCCTTCTTATTGATATGCAGAAGTTCTCCATCATCCCGAGCTGAAACTATATACATTAAACAACAATTTCCTAATATCCTTTTCTTTCTAGTCACTGATCACCACTATTCTTCTTTCTGGCCCTATGAATTTGACTATTTTAAGTACTCATATAAGTGGAATCTTATGATATTTGTTCTTTTGCACCTGGCTTACTTCATTTAGCATAATGTTTATCTTATCCATGTATCAAGATTTTTATGCTTAATAGATTTTATTTTTAAAGTAGTTTCAAGTCTATGGAAGAAATGATTGGAAAGTACAAAGTTCCCATGATCCTTCTGTTTACCATCTTCACAACCTTCAACTCTATCAACATCCCACTTCTGAGTAGCACCACTGTTAAAAATGATGACTCTGTGATGTCATCATTATTACTCAAGGTCCATAGTTAACACTGGGATTCTTTGTCCATGTTGTGAAAATTCTATGGGTTTGCACAAATGTATTTTCATTGCCTTAAATTCTCTATGCTCTGTGTATTCATCTGTTCCTCCTAACCCATGAAAACCATTGACCTGTTTACTCTCTTTATCATTTTTCCTTTTCCAGAATGTTACATAGGTTGGACTCATACAATATTTAGTCTTTTCACACAGACTCTTTTTCACATGGCAATACTTTTAAGTTTTCTCTGTCACTTTTTGTGGATTGATAGCTTTTTTTTTCCCACTGTGGAATATTCCATTGTCTGACTTTACCATTCACTTGTTCATTTACCTATCGAAGGATATTTAGTTGCTTCTAAAATTTGGCCATAATGAAAATACATACTATAAGCACTCATGTACAGGTTTTTGTGTGGCCATTTAAAAAGATGCTTGTGAATGACTATCAAGTAGCACAATTGCTAGATTATATGGTAAGACTATGATTAATTTTGTAAAAAAAATCCTGCCATATTGTCTTCCAAAATGGCTGCACCACTTTACATTCCCACTGGCAATGAACGAGATTTGCTCTTGCTCCACATTACTGCAAGAACTTGCTTTTTCCAGAAGTTCGGATTTTTAAAATCATTTTAATATGGTTTATGTTTGGATGCCCCCCTCCCCAAGCCTCATGTAATCATGGAAGCAGCTGAATCTAGTGTCTGCGATTGGTTTGTTGTCTAGTGCTGAGATTGGTGTTGTGAGTGCTGCACCTGCCCAGGGGTGGAGCCGACATACAGTGAAGGGGTGCGAAGAAGGCGTGTCTTCTCTCTTTTGCGCTGTTTGCTCTTGCTGTTTGCTGTGGCCATGAACTGCTGCCCCACCATGCCACTCTGCCTTGGAGCCAGCTGAGTGTGGACTGAAATCTCCAAACTGTAAGAAATAAACCTTCCCTGCTTCACTTTGAGCATCAGATATTTTGTCTCAATGAGAAAAAAGTAACTAAGACAACTTGCAAGCACATAATGACATATAATATCAAGTATTTTTTCATATTCTTTGCCATCTGTACATGTATCTTCTTTGGTGAGGTATCTGCTCAGATATTTTGCCCATTTTTATTGTTTGCTATTTTAAATTTTAGTCAACATGTGTGTATTGTAGGTCCTGTCCTTTCAGGTACATGCTTTGCAAGTATTTTTCCTAGTCTATGATTTGTCTTCCAACTCATTTTTTTTCTTTTTTTGGTACTGGGGATTGAACTCATGTCCTCATGCTTGCCAGGCAGGCACTTATGCCACTGAGCCAAATCCCCAGCCCCCTTCCAACTCTTTTAATGTATCAGAATTTCATTTCCTCCAAAACAAATACCATTGCAATGCACATTTATGTCACAGTTTGTATATGCATTCATCTACCACTGATGGACATTTAGATTGTTTATCCCTTTTGGTAGTTGTGAATACTGCTATTATTAATACTGGTGTTCAAACATTGGTGTATGGCTACACATTTTTAGATTTATGGCCAAAAATGGAGTTGTAAGATATCTTTGCTTTTGAAAATTCTTTAATAATGCACCTAAACAGTGATCCTCAGTTCTTATTTCTGTGAGCAAATTACTCATTCAGCATTCATAAATGATAAGGTCTTCTCACAACAGTCTTGCTGTATGTGTAGCTTTACTATTGCTGGATAGGAAGTGAAGAATGAATCAGCAGTCTCCTGGCCACAGGAAAATAGTTACGATTCTTGACTATGAATGGGTTTGGCTGAGGGAAAATGAAGTGAATAGAAGCATATGCTAATTCATAGAATATGTTTTAAAATAAAAGAGGTACCCCATAGTTCTCAATTGAAAGAATAAATCCTAGTTTCCAACAGAAGTCTGATAAAAGTAGATTAGAATAAAAAGATCTGAAAAAGTACCACAGAGAATCCAAATGAAATCTCACCCCCTGCTTCCGTATAACCTAAAAATACCTATGGCAGCAGCAGTTCTGTATCATTGCCTCTTCTATTATGAGAGAGAGAGAGAGAGAGAGAGAGAGAGAGAGAGAGAGAGAGAGGAGTCTGTTTTTCAACTGTGTACTCAGAATGCCAAAATACATCTCAGGGAGATCTGCAATCTCAACACATGCAAGAAGAAAATTCTTTTAAATATGTAGCTTGTACCTAGGGCAATCTTTCATCAGATTTGTGTGGAGATTGAGTTTAATGAGTTCCTGACCTGAATATATATATATAGCATGTGTTTTGTATTTGGTGTGTAGAAAAGAATTATGATATTTCCACTTACTATCTTCTAAGAATAAAATATGCTTAAGCAACATAACTAAACTTCACACTAAAAATATTATTCTTGCCATGTCCTCAACTATTTCCTTAGACTATCTGTGATTAAAAGTTCATCTTCAATAAATACTTAAGAATCTTTGTCTTGATTGCTGATTACTCTCAAACTCTTTTGAAGAGTAAATGTGATACCTAACATAGGTGGACCATAATGTGATGTTACACACGTGAGCACAGATGGAGTTAAATACTCAGCAAATGAATGTGGAGTGAAAGAATGGTCCACTATTATCAAGTGAACTTAATCTTGGTGACAGGCTAATGTAATAAAATTATCAACAGGATGTGTCACTTTAGTAATGCAGCTCAGAAAACAATAAACAATCTACTCAGTAACTGCTATCAAAGACATATGATAAAATTCAGTGTTATTGATTTCTTAACATTTTTAATGCCTCAAAATTTCTGCCCCTTCAATACTTGTTTAAATAAAATGAACAAACAAAAAGAATTAAGAAATATGCAGGAATTAAAATCTGTAGAAAACAGTTCATTGCTTTCTTGGGACTTGCATGAATCCTTTTCTCACTGAGAAACACAAGACTCATCTAAAGCAAATCAATAAGCCTCATTTTCAGTATATCTTTAAAAAATGCTTCTCTTTACTCGTTTTTCCTCTCAAAGTCAAGATCTCAGACTAAGTGGAAGACTCAGATGGAGGGAACTGGAACTGTTGTTCAGTTCCAATCTTGTATGTTTTCAACCAGATTGTAAGCTTAGCCTTTCTTATGCTCAAACCCAAGCAACATCAGAAGCATGTAAGAATTTAATTTTGCAGCATGGTTCCCCCAAAGATTGTTTCCTTTTGATTCCAAGAACCGCCTCACCTCTGGACTTCACAGGGCCTGTTTAGCTGGCCATGCAGGCCAGCTTTTGCAGCTGCTTTTCATTTGCAAGGTGAACAGAAGAACCTGCCTAGTTTCCCGAAACTGCTTTTGATATTTACTTTCTAACCTAAATGGCTTCCTAAGAAACTCTCACTAACTGAGCCCCAAACTTGTGTGTATAGCAGATTTTTTAGTTTAAATTTTCACAATTTTTTTCTTGAACAAATCAGACTCCATGTAATAAAGTTATCCATTTCTCATCACCAAGATCTTTTTTCCAGTTCATTGTGAAGACAGTAGCATAGTTGTGACAAAGTCAGAATTTTCATGTTTTCCTATCATAAATACACAACCAATGAAAGAAGCTTCACGGGCAGAGATGTCAACACTGAGTTTTTATTTCTAGATATGAAAACAAAACATTAAATATATCTTGGGTTTTGCTTGTTTTGGATTGTTCTCATAGCAGAAATAATTTATTGAATTTCACCTGTTAGTATAATTTTTACAAATGCTATGCACCTTGGCATTTATCAGCTAAATCTGATAATTTATCTAATTAGATAGCAAAGCTGATGTCCTGAAGTTTATTATACAAATTCTGTTGAGTTTCATGTGACATGTGATCAATTTATTGACTTATTATACTATTGGGGAGGGAAATCTTTTCAATGTCCTCATACTGCACCTTATTCAAACATTTTATTTACCGCAAGCTTTCAAATTAGCTTTATCTTCCTTTTTAAAGTCAAATTTTATTGGTACATTTTTAGATATACATAAATGGCTTCACATCCAGTTTGCAGACAAAAGCTCCCTTTGTGGGAGTAAGACACCTACCAGAAGCTCCCAGAAGGCCCCATCCAGTGGAAATAAAATAATAGAAGGCTTTTTCCCGCAAAGGCTGCCCAGAAATAACGGCTTCCTCGCTGTTTGATGAGTTAGTCGCGTGCCATCTGATCTGACCACCACAGCTGCCCGTATAGAGGAGGGCGGGACCGTTTCTGACAAAGCACTCTACTGCATGAGGGCAAGCGAACGCTTTCTTACTGTTTCCAGTACAAGGGAAAGGGGCACCAGGCAGCGCAGACCACCCAGTATCTATGACAAATTTTCATCCTTTCATCCTTTCACATTTTAAATAGAGAGCACAAGGTTTCCATAGCATGTACAAAGCTGCTCTTTATCTGTTTTCTTGGACAGTTCCTGTGTTTCCTTTGGGGAAACACCCTTTTATCTGTCTTTGCCTTTTTTACTTGCTTAAGTTTTTTTTTTTTTCTTTTGCTTTTTTTGCCCAGTGTCATGTGCTAGTCTCATGCTGGTTTCTTTGTAATTATTACTTAACCTTAAAGAGAAGCCAGCCACTTGCAAATACATTCAAACACACATGCATCCGTCTGAACGAGCCCTGATTCAGCAGAGTGGAGAGAGCAGCAAAGTATTTGAGAGTGGCTGGCCCTGGGTCACAGTCTGGTTAGGACTTTCTCTCCTTCCTTCACTCCCCTCCACCTCTAGAGGTCTCCCTCAGCTAAAGCACTGCCTCTGAGTCCTCTCCTCCCTCTTCTTTCCCTTTTCCTTTTCTTCCCTTTCTTTCTTCACCCCTTCCTCTCCTCCTCTTCTATTGCTGTCTCTGTCTCTGTCTCTCTTTCTCACATATATGCACACGCACATACACACTCATTCACACCACCTACATTTACTCCCAGTCCTCATGACAGATATATTCCAACCAAGACGATCTGCCCATGGCATTTTCCCTGTATTGGGAGCCCTCCCACCTCCACTCCCCTGCTCCTTACTAGACATCACTCCCTCGCTCCCTTCTCTGTTCCCACGGAGTCCTTATTCCGATGGGGTTCAAAACTTTAGTCAAAGGAAGTTTTAGATTGTTGATGATGTGAGATTTGGAGGAAGCTGGCTATCCTCGTTCAGATACTAGGAGGCAGGGCTGGCTATCTGGGCTCTCTTTGCTCCCCATGTTTGCCTGGACTTTAGAGAATTTGGCAGATAGGCCTCCTCAAGGATACAGGCTTGTGGCTGTATCCTTTTCCATGTCTCACTGAAGGTAGATGATTTTCTCTCTTTTTTTCTTTGATTTTGGTGAAGTTTGAGGGAATGGAGCAGAGCAAAAATCTACTCCCCCTTCTTTAGGCAAAAGTCTTCGTCAGAAAGACCTCAGTGTGCATGAGCTTTGCACTTGGATAGCCCCAGACACATCAAAACTAGCATGTTAGCAAGGAAAGATGTGTTCTCCTGTGCACATACCACAATGGCTCCTTCTATAACTGTTTTCTGTCTCAAGGAGAGGAACCACAGTGCCTAGTTGCCTTGACTCTGGAACTTGAATTTTTCTGGATGTCTTTCTCTCTTACTCTTAATAACTGCCAAATCTTGTATATTTTCTCTCCTTAATACCTTTCAAGGCCATCTTCCTTCTTCAGTGTCTCCAGCCATTTCTTTATTAAGTTTATTGCTACCATTGAGATAAACATAATGATCACTTTGGTCACAGGGAATTTGTACCTGTGCCTGATCTATCTTGATTCCTCTTTTTCCCATTCCCCTCCCCTCCCTTAAACCCCCTTCTACTCCCTATTTACAAAGCTTTGTTTCCATTTTAACTTTCTTTTCTCATTTTTCCTTTTCCCTTCCTTCCTTTCCCCCACCTCTTCCGCAGTGCCTCTTTCTTTCAAATGGGTTCTTCCCATTTCACAATATTATACATTTTGGCTCTTCACTGCACTTCCAGTTTCTCATACAAGAGAGACAGTGTGATATTTATACATGTGCTTCATTTATTTCACTTAAGAGTATGGTCTCAAGGTTCATCCATTTAGGTATAAATGTCTCAAGTATATTCTTCATTATGGCCAAGTAGTACTCAATTGTATAAAAAAAAATCATCTTTATCCATTCACCAGTTGATGGGCATGTGGGCTGTTTCCAAGATTTATCTATTACAAATTGTGCTGCTATAAACATGGGTGTGCATATGTCACTGTGGTATGATGCTTTTAGTTCTTTTGGGACGATAACAAGGAGAATAATTGGGTCAAATGAAACCTCTAGTCCTAGTTTTCCGAGGAATCTCCACACTGATTTCCACAGTGGTTGCGCCAGTCTACACTGCCTCCAGCAGTGGAAAAGAGTTCCTTTTTTTCCCCACAGCCCTACTGGGATTTGTTATGGGTTGATTTTTTTCTCTTTCATTCATCCTTTTCCTTTTCCTTTTCCTTTTTTCTTTCTTTTTCTTTTTTGAGACAGGGTTTCACTGTACAGTTCAGCGTGGCCTTGAACTTGCTTTGTAGCCCAGGCTGACCTGGAACTCACAGTAATTATCCTGCCTCAGCCTCCTGAGTGCTAAGATTATAGGTGTGCATTGCTAATCTTGGTCTTGATTTCTTGATAATAGCTATTCTTTCTGGGGTGAGATGGAATCTCAGCATTGTTTTAATTTTCACTTCTTGAATTACTAATAATGTTGAACACTTTCAAATATTTTTTGCCATCTTTACTTGTTCATCTGAAAAGTATGCATATATGTCAGAGACCCATTTTTGGATTGGGTTTTTAAATTTGGGGAATCTGATTTATTTTCAGTTCTTTATATATCTTAGATATTAGTCCTTTGTCTGAGGAACAACTGGCTAAAATTTTTTCCCACTATGTGTGTGGCTCTTTACTCTGTTGGTGATTTCTTTTGTTGTGCAAAAGCTTTTAAAGAAGATGAGATCTCAGTTGTTGATTCTTTGTAATATTTTCCATACAGTCAGGGTTTTGTTCATGAAACCTTTGCCTATACCTGTGTTTTCAAGAGTGTTACCTATTCTCTGTTCCACCAGATTTAGTGTTTCTGTTTAGCATTTAGATCTTTGATTCCTTTTGATTTTAGTTTAGTGCATGGTGATAGACATGGACCTAGTTTCTATCTTTTGGCCTCTGCCATTTCTAAGATACACCTGTTTGTAATTATTGCTCACCTTGATGTTGTTTGAACTCTGTCTGTGGGGAACAACGCTAAGGAATAAAGGTGGAGATGGCTGCAGTGTGCCACATACATGGTTTCTCTGACTCTTCTGAATCAACTTTCAGATCAGAAACTTTACCAACCAGTCCCTGGGACCAGATTAATCTTTATGATGTGATAAATGTATACTTCTGTTCCTGTAAAAAAATAATAATGCCTAGGTTTTTAGAACTGAAGAACAAATGGTTCTTATTTTTCTAGTGAATTTGCCTGTATTTTAGCAATGATGGAAGGCAGATGGAGTCTTGATTTAATTTCTGACCAGTTTAGCTGTCAGAGCTAAAACTATTTACTAAGAGGGAGCAATGTATGAAAAGTGGAAAAGTTTTCTGTCTGTCCTTCAGCAATTCATTGAAAATTATTAGTAGAGGACACCTAGTGGTGCTTTGCAGAAATACACTTAAAACTAACATCCAGCATTTGAATGTTAATAGCACTCACTGTAGGGAGATTTTGCAACCAGTGTAACACAGGTATGATGAGAGGAAAAAGTACAAGAGAAATATAATGTTAAGTCTCACAGCCTCAACCAGCATATGCTAAATACTATAACAGCCACTAAAGTCTTTACAGCTTATATAGCAATAGAAATTTATTTTGTCCAGTCACAGTTGTACTGCAGCTCAGCAGGTGACTGTACAATGGCACAAATGGAGCTGTTCACAGGGAGACACACTTCATTTTTGAATAGGAAGGGTCAACATGGTAAGCAGGCCATTTCTCAGAACAAAATAAAGCAAAATAAAACACAAGGAAACAACACAGAATATAACGCATTATGTTGAGATCTTCATGGAATATGTGGTCATATAAATTTGTCAAGGCTCATAAAATAACATTTTAAGTGCATTTTAAATCTATGAACATTTAAAATCAACATATTTCATAATATACAACTGTACTTCAATTAAAAATAATTTAAGAATACCTAGTAGTAATCTGGAAAAAAAGAAATAAAAATTAGAACTACAATAAAACATAAAAGCTCAATAATAAAAGAAATTCATATTATAACTTATGGAATACTAATTTTAAAAAGATTGGCATGAATATGTGAATATACAGATTAATGAAACAGGGTTTAAAAAATCCAGAAATACATTCAATTGTGCCCAGAAACAATAAAAATAAAGTAGCATCCAGAAATTGAATCCTATTCAGTGAATTTTTTTGTCATCACTGTAAATATCTATATTTTGTTTGAAGAAAGGAAAGAAAGATGGAAAATAAACATTAATTTCTACTAAATCTTTCTGGACATTCTATTAAAGTTCTTTTTACCTCCCTCCACCCTGGTTTTTGAGACAGGGTCTTGCTATGTAGCCCAGGCTGACCTCAAACTTGCAGTGATCTTTCTGTCTCAGCTTCCTGAGTGCTGGGATCACAGGCATGTACCACCACACCTGGCTTAGTCGGGGGTCTTTAGAATATGTGTGCACATCTGTGTAAATGGAATTATTAGAAGCGATGACGCAAGCAGTTGTGGGTGTCTCTTTACCCGTTGTGATATCTGCTTCGAAAAGCTCCATGGAAGAGATATTTATTCAGAATCCTGCAGCTGTATTTTTAACATAGTACAGATTTTCTTCTTTTTACAGCCTTCTACTTCTTACTGAATAGACATTTGCCTCAAGCCTACAACATAATCTTTGATTAATGAATCCACAGAGAGACATGCTTGTTCTTTTAATATGATGGGAGGGCATTAGGTCATGCTTTTCCAGCTGCTCAAAATGACCACTTTCCTTTTTTTTTTACATATTAATTAGGATATTATCACTGTTTCTCTAGCCAGTAAAGGTACACGCTTCGTATTTGCCTCTTTGTTTTTTCTTTAATGGATTTGAATTTGATCTGGTCTTTGTTGGAGGATAGTTTAGCCTGCTATTTTCTTCTTCAGGCATTTCATTAAGTGCAACAGAAATCCGTCAAACACACTTGGAAGAATAGAATAGTAAGAATATTGTCAAGTACAATGTGGGACTCCAGTTTGAATCTGGTGTAGTTCAAAATGATACAAGTTATCTTACAGTTTGGAAGGCTCTTATATAAGCAGAATTTGGAAAGAAGCAGAATTTGGAAAGAGTGTCCCAACCAGTGGTAGTTCAGATTAAAAAGGGGACCTTGGGGCCAGGGTTTAGTTCAATGGCATAAGCACCTGCCTGGCAAGCGCTAGGTCACAAGTTCAATTCCCATACCATCAAAGAAAAAAAAGGGGGCGCGGCGGGGGCAGCAGGGGTGGAGGGGGGGTGCTTTCTTCAGGGCATTTCAGCCCTGGGAAACGAAGACACAAAGTGCTAAGGAAGACTTCATGGGGTTTTGTCTAATTAACACCCATAGTTCATGGACTTCAGATTTTATATCTGTTGTTTATTTGTTGAAATCCATAGATATATTATTTATGTCATACTTGAGTCAAGTTAAGAGTAGATATTTTTGGATTTTAGAGCATGAAATCAATACCTAATTGTACAAGCTGAGTTCAGGCATCATTCTGTTTTTTACATTTCACAATGAGAACACTTTACCACATGAAATGATCAAGAATGGAACTTTCAAATGACAGTGTCGTGATAGTATCTCAGTTACCATGACTGGGACTCACACTTGTGTTAGACATGTTCTCCGTTTCTTCATTTTTCCAGATGCAGATCTGTTGCCTGTGTGTAAAACTGCACACAGGCAGTGTGTAATATGCACACTCCTTTCCCCATCCTGGGCTGATGCCCACTGTGGGGGACCAAAGGAAAAGCAGTCTGTGAGCTTGGAACGGAACAGTAAAACCGACCTCTGCTTGGGCTTCTGGAAGCAGCTGTTAAAATAGCTTCTCTGTGCTCTTGGGGGCCCCCAAGTGGAGGAGGACAGAACTAAGCCTAGCTCTGTGTAATAAGCAATCTTGAGGTTTGTAGGAACAATAAATAGTTATGGGACAGTAAAGGGAAATAGTTCCTTCCTCAGTATAGGTTTACACTGTTCTGCCCCTGAAAACTGACATATCTGCTAGATAGGATTTTGTTTATTTGATTAATAGATTCAAGGAAGCAAGAGTGCCTGCGTTTCTTTCTCTCTGACACTTCCTTTTACAATCCAAGCTCCTAGAATAGAATAGCGCCCAGCGTGTGGTAGATATTAAACAAGTTCTGAATGTGAATGAACACTTGTTTTCAGACTTATATATATCTTATACAAATTACAATGATTATATGCCTATACATTCACTCTTAAATGCACTCGTGTAAATGCTTCAATAAATGAGCCAAAAGTCAAGTCACATTCCAAATTCTGCTCTCCTTGAATTCCTTTTCCCTGGAGCTTTGGTTTGTGTCCAGTGAAGTAATTTGTGTCTTCCTTTCGTTGGCCTGTTCATGAGATGCCGAAGTTCATGTGTGGGAGAGTTCATGGGGTTGAAGAGGATTTTCCATCTGCTCATGGATTTCTGCAGCAGCATCGATGCGGGGCTGGAGCACAGTTTTAGATGCCATAAAAGCCTCTGTGAAAGAGGTGGGTTAGGGTCAATTCTGGCAGTCACAGCTATTACAGTAATGCCCACTTACTTTCAGGGGTCACATTCTAAGACCCCTCAGTGGGTGCCTGGGACTACAGAGAGTGTGAACCCTTGTATAAATGTATTTTTCATGTACATATGTAACGTGATACAGTTCAGCTTATATTCAGGTAGAGTAAACAGCACAATAGTAACTGATCATCAATAGAACAATGCACCATAATGAAGTCACATGGATGCTGTTTCCGCTCAGAACATTCCGTTGTACTACAGTCACCCACTTTTTCATTGTCTGTTTTGGGAGTATTTTGACAACATTGGTTCTGCCTATCCAGGAGCAAGAGATGTCTTCTCATTTTCTGATGTCCTCTTCATTCTCCCTTTCCAGAGTACTAAACATTTTTGGTAGAGGCGCTCCACTTTTTCAGTTAGGTTAATTTCTAGATATTTTGTTTTCATTGAAGTTATTGTGAATGGCACTGTTTTCATAGTTTCCTTCTCATCGAGTTCATTATTGGTGTATACACATGCTAGTGATACATGTATGTTGACCATGTATCTGCAACATTGCTGATTTTTTAAATTAATTCTATGACTTCTTTTAGTGGAGTTCCTTTGGTATTCTACATAGAGTATCATGTCATCTGCAAATAATAATTTGAATATATATATATATCCTTTTTATTTCTTCCTCTTGCCTAACTGCTTTATCTAATGTTTCAAGTACTGTGATGAATAGAAGTGGTAATAATGGGTATCCTTGTCTTGCTCCTGATTTTTTTTAAAACTTCTTTTTAATTTGAAAAAGAATAAAACAAAACAAAACAAAATAGAACAAAACAGATCAGAGTAAAACAACACAAATAAACAGACTTCAAGACAACAGGAAATCAACAGTTTGCTCCTGATTTTAGTGGAGGTGATTTTAGTTTTTCCCAATTTAACATGATTTTGGCTGTTGATTTGTTATAAATGGCTTTTGTTAAATTCAAGTATATTACTTCTATATCTCTTTTCTTCAGGGTATTGATCATAAAGGGTGTTAGATTTTTTTGAAAGACATTGCACCTATTGATATGATCATGTAGCTTTCTCCTTATGTGATATATTACATTTATTGACTTGACTTGCTGAACTCTCCTTGCATCTCTGGGATGAAACTCATTTGCTCATGATGTGTGATATTTTTAATGATATTCTGCATTCTATTTTCTAATATCTTGTTGAGGATTTTTGCATCTACATTCATTGAGATTGGGGTTTTTGTTTGTTTTAGTTGTATCTTTACCTGGTTTTGGAATCAAACTGATATTGGTATCCATAAATAAATTTGGGAGCACTCTATTCCTTTCAGCTTCTTTGAAGAACTTGAGAAGTGTTGGTGATACAATATCCTTAAAGATTTTTGCAGAATTTTACAGCAAAGTCAGATGTAGAAGAGTGCAAAATATTTGTCTGTTCACTGGAGACCTAAAGAATACAGTTGAGGGCTTGGAGCCCATAGTAATGTCTCTTGCAAGTCCATATCAGGAGGCTGAAGGGTCCACAATAGGAGACTAAAGGATCTGTGCCAGAAAGGCTCAAAGGTCAGTGCTGTCAGTCAAAGTATCTGTGCCAGAAGGCTGAGGTATCTTTACTGGCAACCGGTAGATGACATCCACTATGAAGATGAGGATTGAAGGTCCCCCAAAGAAAGCATGGAGGCAAAGCTTTTTTGAAGAAATGCTGCATCCAATGCAGCTCTTGAAGTTTTCCAGAGGAAAGGACAGTGGTAGGATGGAGAAATTAAAGTAAGAGTCAGAATACAGAAATCTGAGGTAAGGTGGAGCCCTCTCTCCAGATGGGAGGAAAGGACCTGCTTAACCACCACAGGGCATTTATTTATACATTCAGCCAAGTGAGGTCACATGACTTTCCTCTGCCTAGCAACCTGTGTATGTGGCAGCTTTGGAGCACTTTGCATTCTTGGAGCTGGAGTAGTTTATTCATGCGGCTCACTTTGAGTGCTTTTTGTTCTCGGAACCAACGTTGCTCCAGCCCTGCACTTTTGATCAATCTCCAGCTTCAGTGGCTCCCCACAAAGAAAAGTCACTGAAACTCCTTGGAAGAAATCAGTGGCAACATGGTTTCTCCAAAGATCAGTGGTAATCTTCCCTCTTGTTCTTTTATATTGCTCTGACAACAATCCTCCTTAAAGTGGGTCTTCCATGTCCAGAACAATGGTAACTCAACTCATCTGGGTGTTCTCCACTCAAGCTGACAATTAACCAATTACCCACCACAGTAGATTCTTTATTACTGTGTCAATTTCATTGCTTGTTATTAGGTTGTTAAGAATATTTGTCTTCATGGGTTAGCTTTCCATGTGTCCATTTTATCAAAGTTTGCTAATTTGTTCGAATACAAATTTTCAAAGTAGTCACGAACTGTCTTCTATATTTCTACAATTTTCAAAGTAGTGACAAACTATCTTGTAGATTTCTGCAGTTTGTTGTGATTTCACCTTTCTCATTTCTATTTCACTGATGCATGCCTTTTTGTCTTGCTAAGTCTAGCTAAAGACTTATCTGTTTTGCTTATTTTTTTCAAAAAATCAGCTCTTCAATTCATTGATTTCATTTTTGTACATTTGTAGTCCCAGTTTCATTTATTTCCACTCTCATCTTTATAATCTTCCCCTTAATTTAGATTTGGGGCAGTTTTTTTTTTCTTAAGCTTCTTAAGATTTCTTGTAAGATTATTCTCATGCTCTGTTTTACTAACGTGAGCATTGCTTGTGGTGAATTTTCCTCTTAGAACTATTTTCATAGTGTCCTAGAAGTTTCAGTGAGTTGTATAGTCTTTGTCACTAACTTCTAGATATATTTTATGTTCTTTGATTTCTTCTGTGACCCTCTGTGTAGTAATATGTTGCTGACTTTCCGGGAGCTTTTACCATTTCTGTAATTTCTTCTGTTCTTGATTTCTATTTTCATTGCCCAGTGGTCTGATAATATGCATAGAGTAGTTTCCATTTTTTTCCTTACTTAAGCAGGCTTTGTGGACTAGTATTTGATCTATTTTGAAAAAGTACCATGTTCTATTGAAAGGAATGCATACTGCATTGTAGAGCAATGGAATATTCTGTAAATGTCTGTTAAGTCCATGTATTTAAGTATTGTGTTCAGATTTGAATGTTTTATTGATTTTTTAATTTATTTGATATATCTCTTTTCAAAAGTGGGGTGTTAAAATACCTTACTGTGGTTTGTTAGTGTTTATTTGATCTTTTAAGTTCAGCAGTTTTTGTTTTATGAAGATAGGTGCTCCAGGATTTGGTGGATATGTGCTTTTTAGTGTTATTTCTTTTTATTGAATTGTTCCCTTAATCAGAGTGTAGTAGACTTGTCTCTTCTAATGAGTTTTAGCTTGAAGTTCACTATGTCTGATATTAGAATTACTACCTTTCCTTGTTTTCAGAATCCTGGTGCATGAAACATGGTTTTTCATGCTTTATGAATATGTGAATTATAGGACTTTTTGAGTGCAACAGACTGTTGGATTCTGTTTTTTGATCCAGTCTGCCAGTCTGTGTCTTTTAATTGGAGAGTTGAGGCTGTTAACATTCAGAGACACGTTGAGATGTGTTGTTTACTATCATTGCCTTGTTTATCTGCTGGCAACTTCTCTGTTTTTCTTTTCCTGACATTTTTTTTGTTGTTGTTTATCCATTGATCTTACTCGGAGTTTTCATTTTCTCTGTGTTTTTAACCTGTGTCAGTTTGGTCGCTTCTGTCCAGAATAGTCTTAAGTATCTTCTAGAGTCCTGGGTTGGCACTTATATATATATTTTCTTTTATGTTGAAGAGAATAAAACAAAACAAAGCAAACCAAAACAAAACAGAACAAAGCAGAGCAGAGTAAAACAATGCAAATAACACAGGATTTCAGAAAAAGACAGAAGGAAATCAACAGTGTCTACCATAATGTCTCTTGTTTTCTTTGAAAACACACAGTAAGTTAATACAAATCAAAATAGTATAAAAGCAATCAAAACACAAGAATGAGAGCCTTAAGGGCTTTCAAGACCATACACTAGGAAATCAACAATGCTACCATAATGTCTCTTGTTTTCTTCAAAATAGCTGTCCATACCTTCATACATATTGAAATCAAATAATTGAAAACAGACTAAAACCAATCAAAACCAAGAATAAAAGCATTATTGGCTTTCAAATCAAAATGACAGGAAATCATCAATGGCTACCATGGTGTCTCCTTTTCTTCAGTGTAATTGTTCACACTATCATACATAATAAAATCAATTCTTATAAACCCTTTAGGTTAAGTTCTAGGCATATATAAGCCTATACATGTACATCTATCCTTTCTATACCAGAGCAGAAAAAAAACAAAAAATAAGTAACTATAACTAAGAGCCCAAAACAATAACAATGTAGGCTTTCTTTTTTATTTTAAAGAGGATAGAACAAAAGAAGGCAGAACAGAGCAGATCAGAACAGGACAACATAGGCAACACAGTACTTTACATTAAGACAACCAGACATTAACAGTAGCTATCACAATATCTCTTTCTCTGCTATAGTTGAGCATAGTTTCAAATACAATAATATCAAACATAACAAAATATTATAAAACCATTCAAAGAGTGAAAGAATTACAGGGCATTCTGAGCCAAATAACAGAGAATGATCAATGGGTACTATAATATCTCATTTTTGATAAAAAAATTTTTGTTCATACTGTCATCCATATTCAAATCCCAATAAGACACAATGTGATAGATAGAGCCAATTGTAGTATAAGAATAGAAGCATGGTAGGACTTCTCAGAAGGATGATATTAAATCAGCAATAGCTGTCATGTTTTTTTTTCTTCAAAAGAGCTGTTCATACCATCACGCATGATATAGTCAAACAAAACAGAATAAAACCATTCCAATTGATGAATGAAAACATTGAAATGCTTCAAAGCTATGAGATGAGAACTCATGCTTATGATAAAATCTTATATACTCTTATGAACTCTCATACTAGGGAGACTATACGGTATTTACACATGTGAGTCTGGTTTATTTCGCTTATGAGTATGGTCTCAAGTCGTGTCCATTTATTTATAACTATCTCAATGTGATCATTCTTTATAGCTGAGTAGTACTCCATTGGATAAAAATGCCACAACTTTTTTATCCATTCCTCAGTTGATGGGCACTTAGCTTGCTTCCAAGATCTGGCTATTACAAATTGTGCTGCTATAAACATGGGTGCACATATATCACTGTGGTATGATGTTTTCAGTTCTTCTGGGAATATGCCTAGAAGTGGAATAGCTTGGTCAAATGGAACTTCCAAACCCAGCTTTTTGAGGAATCTCCAGACTGATCTCTACAGTTGCACCCGTCTACACTCCCACCAACAGTGCAGAAGAGTTCCTTTTCCCCAACAGCCTCTCCAGCACTTGTTGTTGGTAGTTTTTTTCTATACTGGCCATTCTTTCTGGAGTGAGATGGAATCTGAGTGTGGTTTTAATTTGCATTTCTCTACTGACTAATTATAATGAACATTTTTTCATGTATTTATTTGCCGTTCATATTTCTTCATCTGAGAACTGTGTATTCATTTCAGAGGACCATTGTTGCATTGGGTCTTTGAATTTCGTGGGTCTGGTTTTTTTAAATTCTTTATAAGTTCTAGACAGAAGTCCTTTGAGGGACAATCCATGAAGAGTTTTCCCAATTTTTGGGTTTTCTTTTCACTCTGTTGGAAATCTCTTTCGATATGCAGAAACTCTTTAATAAGATATGGTCCCAGTTATTGATTCTGGGAAGTATTTCCTGTGCAGTTTGATTCTTGTTCATGAATTCTCTACCTACCCCTATATCTTCGAGGTTTTTACCTACTTTGTCTTCCAACAGATTTAGTGTTTCTGTTTTAATACTTTGATCTTTGATCCATTTAGATTTTAGTTTAGTACATGTTGATAGGCATGGATCTAGTTTTAGTCTTCTGCATATGGATAGCCAATTTTCCAGCACCATTTGTTGAAGAGACTGTCATTCTTCCAGTGAACATGTTTGGCCTCTTTATCAAAGATAAGGAGGTTGAATGAGTTTGTGGTTGTGGTTGTATCTTCCAATCTATTCCATTGATCTTCAGGTCTGTTTTTATTCCAGTACCATGTTGATTTTATTACTGTTGCTTTGTAGTATAATTTCAAATCAGGGATTGTGATGCCTCCTGCCTTGCCTTTGCTGCTTAGAATCGCCTTTGCTATTCTAGGTCTCTTTTGGTTCCAGATGAATTTTAGGAGTGATTTCTCTAGATCTATGAGGTATGTTAGTGGTATTTTGATTGGGATTGCATTGAATCTATATAGTAATTTTGGGAGAATGTCCATTTTCACAATGTTTGTTCTTCCTATCCATGAACAGGGGATGTCTTTCCATTTTCTGAGGTCCTCTTCGATTTCTTTTTTCAGGGTATTATAATTTTCCTTGTATAGCTCTTTTACTTCTTTCGTGAGATTAATTCCTGAGTATTTCAATTTTTTGGATGCTAGTGTGAAGGGTGTGGCTTCTCTTACCTCTCAGTGTTTTTGTTGTTAGTGTATAGGAATGCTATTGATTTTTGAGAATTGACTTTGTATCTAGCTACCTTGCTGAATTTATTTATTATATCTAGGAATTTTTCAATGGAGTTTTGGGGGTCTTCTATGTAAAGTATCATGTCATCTGTAAATAACGATAACTTAACTTCCTTTTTTCCTATCTTTACTCCTTTTATTTCTCTTTCTTGTCTAATTTCTCTGGCTAGTATTTCCAGTACTATGTTGAATAGGAGTGATGACAGGGGACATCCTTGTCTTGTACCTGATTTTAAGGTAAAGGCTTTCAGTTTTTGGCCATTTAATATGATGCTGGCTCTAGGTTTGTCATAGATGACCTTTATCATATTGAGGTAAAGACCATCTATTCCAATTCTCTGTAAGGTTCTTATGAATGAGTGTTGGACCTTATCAAAAGCTTTTTCTGCATCTATAGAGATGATCATGTGGTTCTTGCTTTTGGCTCTATTGATATGGTGGATTACATTTATTGTTTTGCATATGTTGAACCATCCCTGCATTCCTGGGATGAACCCTACTTGGTCATGGTGTATAATCTTCTTGATGATTTGCTGCATCCGGTTTGCCAATATTTTATTGAGAATTTTTGCATCTATGTTCATCAGGGAGATTGGCCTATAGTTCTCTTTTTTAGTTGAGTCTTTCTCTGGTTTTGGTACTAGAGTGATATTTGCTTCCAGGAATGATTTAGGCAGAATTGCTTCCCTTTCAATTTCATTGAAGAGTTTCAGGAGTGTTGAAGTTAAGTCTTCTTTGTATTTCTTATAGAATTCTGCAGTGAATTCATCTGGGCCTGGACTCTTCTTTGTAGGCAAGGACTTAATTACATTTTGAATTTCAGTAATAGAAATTGGGTTATTGAGCAGTTTTACATCTTCCTGATCCAGCTTTGGTAGTTCATATGTATCTAGGAATTTGTCTATTTCTTCAGTGTTATCAAACCTATGAGAGTAGAGGTTTTCAAAGTAGGTGTTGATGATCTTCTGTATTTCCACTGAATCTGTAGTAATTTCAACTTTTTCATTTCTTATTGCATGAATTTGAGTTTTTTCTTTCCTTTTTTTAATAAGGTTGGCCAGGGGCTTATCAATTTTATTTATTCTTTCGAAGAACCAACTCTTTGATTCATTAATCCTTTGTATTGTTTTCTTAGTCTCTATTGCATTAATTACTGCTCTAATCTTTATAATTTCCTCCCTTCTTTTGGCTTTGGACTTGGCTTGCTCTTCTTTTTCTAGATGTTTGAGTTGTAGCATCAGGTGGTTTATTTGTGTTCATTCTGTCTTCCTGATGTGGAAACTCAATGCAATAAATTTTCCTCTGAGGACTGCTTTCATTGCATCCCACAAAATCCGGTAAGTTGTGTTTGTATTTTTATTTACTTGTAGATATTGTTTAATTTCTTCTTTAATTTCTTCTGTGACACACTGATTGCTCAAGAGTGTATTATTCAGTTTCCATGTGTTTGTAGGTTTTTTGCAATTTCTTTTATCATTAATTTCTAGTTTCACAGCACTATGATCCGATAACATGCATGGGATAATTTCAATTCTTTTGCATTTACTTAAGTATGTTCTATGGGCTAGTATATGGTCTATTTTAGAGAATGTCCCATGTACTGCTGAGAAGAAGGTGTATTCTGATGTTGTTGGATGGAACACTCTGTATACATCTATCAAGTCCATTTGTTCACAGGTGTGATTCAGTTCTGTTATGTCTTTGCTGATTTTCTGTCTAGTTGATCTATCCCTTTGGGTCAATGGTGTGTTAAAGTCTC
>PVJX010010206.1:0-38603 GCA_004027295.1 Dolichotis patagonum
TTTCTTTTGTATCAAAAATGAGATATTATAATACCCATTGATCATTTTCTGTTATTCGGTTCAGAAAGCCCTGGAATTCTTTCACTATATGCATGGCTTTATACTATTGTGTTATGTTTGATATTATTGTAATTGAAACTATGCTCAACTATAGCAGAGTAAGAGATATGGCGTTAGATACTGTTGATGTCCAGTTGACCTAATGTAAAGTACTGTGTTGCCTATGTTGTCCTCTTCTGATCTGCTCTGTACTGCCCCCTTTTGTTTTATTCTCTTTTAAATTTAAAAAAAAAAATAGCTGCCTATGCCATCAGATATAATAAAATCAAACCAAACACAACAGAATAAGACCAATCAAAACAAAATAATAAAAATGATACCGGACTTTAAAACAAAATAATAAAAAAAAAGAAAGAAAATACAGCAACTCATGTACACTGATGATAGAAATGTAAAATGGTTTTCTCAACTATGGAAAGAAATATGTAAGCTTCTCAAATAATTAAAAACATAATTTCTACATGGAAATCACTGAAAGCAGGATCTCAAGAGATTTGTACTTCCATGTTCAGAGCAGAACTATTCACAGCAGTCAAGAGTTGGAAGCAACCCAACTGTCCACTCACAAATGAATAAATAAATAAAACATAGTATATATACAATGGAGTATTATTCAACTTCAGAAAGGGAGGAAATGCTGAAACATGCTGCTACAACATGGATGAACCTTGAGGACATTATGCTAATTAAAATGAGACAATCACATACATACAAACAAACACAAAAATAATACTCTTTGATCCCACTGATAACATCTATCTAGAGTAGTCAAATTCATCAACGCAGAAAGTAGAATGATCTTCTTGGGCTAGGAGGAGGGTGAAACTCAGAGTAGTTCTTTTAATGGACACAGTTTCGGTCTTGTAAAAGAGACAAAGTCTAGAGACTGCTGTACAACAAACGAATATGGTTAATACTGCTAAAGTGCACACTCAAAAGGTGAGTAACAAGGTAAGTTTTATGCTATTGTTTTCAAACTCAAAGGCATATTACTTAAATTATAAAGGTAACAAAGATAACTAAACATAGTTAAGAAAATATATTTTGCTAATTCCCTATCTTTCAATGACATAACAGAATTTCAAAAGTGGTTAACTCTTGAGTGGTAGAATTAGGAGCTGGGAAGAAAAGATGTACTTTGTACTTACGAGTCTTCCAAATCATACAGATTATGAATTTCTCTACCATGTAAAGAAACTATGAAATGTATTTTCAAATTAAATGTAAGCAAAATGACTTTAAATTTTATTTTAAAAATAGAAAATGAAATGTCTTTTATTTTAAAAAGAGAAAACAAAATGGCTTTAAATTTTATTTTAAGAACAGTTCTTCTGATGAGATTCAAAGAGAACCTGCTTGTGCTAAAGCAATTTTTCTTTTAAAGCACCCTTAAGTTTATTAATACAAGGCTGTAAGTGAAAGGGTTTTGCCCTAGAATAACCTGGGATGGGAGGCGGGACCAAACAGCTTGTTTACCTTGAGGTCATCTCCTCCTTCCCCTGTGACAACTTCCTTTTTCCTTTCCCAGTGGCGCGAAAAGGGTCTCAATCAGTAACTTGTGCGTCATCAATGCCTGCCCTAAGTGCCACCCCAGTCAAAGGTTTTATATATATATATATATCCCATACCACACATTCCGGTCAGAGAATGCCAGGCTGTCTATAGTTATGGACTTCTCTCCACATCCTTGAAATAAAGGCTATATTTATTTTATATCTTTCTTACTGCGCCGAAAACCTAACAGTAAGTGTTGGGAAAATATACTTGGAATTAAATTAGAAGAGAAGGAAAGGTTTGTACAGAATTTCTCTGGCAAAGAACAAGTATGACGTTATCTTTTTTAAATGTAAGGGGAAAAACAGTATTGTATATCATCAAATATGACTCCTTATTAAATTCCACACAGAACTAAAACATATACGTAAGTACATATATTATTTACACAACTGTAAATAAGGATTTTCAGAAACCTTAACTTTTCAAGAGCTTAAAAACAACCTTGTCAACATACATGTATTTTTAAAATATCTGTGTAATCTTTAAAAAGTATAAGTAGGAAACTCAATAAAGGAACTGTATTTTATCTATCATTCCTTAAGTTCCAGGAGCCAAAGCATTTAAGGGAGTTTTATATAAATATGCCTCTGAGAAAACACCATGTTCCTAACACTCCACTATCACTGGATCCTTACAGTAACAAAGCTAAAAGTGAGCTGCAAAATAAAAACATTACATCCTAAAGGTAGAAAATTATGTGTAGATGATTTTCTTTTGGCTTAACTTCAGCATAAACACAAAATTATTTTACCATTGGTTTTCAACAGGTTATGTAATGTTTTACTACAAAGATTTCCAAACTGGCAAATATACATATAGTTTAACCTAAAATTTTAAAAGCATTTTTAAGTTGGCTATTAGCTATATACTCTAAATGCAAGGTTTTCCTGAAAATGAACTGCTTATAGAAATACCCTCTACCTTTACAATGAAGATAAGGGCTGTGCCCAAGTTGAAGACAAAGCTGCCCTGTGCAGAAGGAAAATCATCAGGACAGGCACAGCCACTGCAGCAGGCCCCCTGAGGGCCGGGGCGGCTGAGCACTTGCCATGGAGATTCCACTTCCTCCTGCAGAGACAAGCAAGCTGGGCCTGAGCGCTGCCCTGCTCAGAGGTACAGCAGCTGAGAGAAGTATGAGGACACTCCTAGGCTGCAGGGCCGTAGGTGGCCCAGTCACACTGCCACAGAGAGGACACAACCCTCTTCCCAGCACCAGGGCCTGTCAGCGGAGATGTGGGTCTTGGACGTGCCTGGGAAGGAGGGATCATAGAAACGTTGGCTGCCCAGGAAAGCTGGCATTAGGGGCTCCACGAGAGACTGCAGCCTGGCCTGACTGCCTGCACTTGCCACATTGGCCAGACTTCTTCTGTAAGGCTTCCAGCTGAGTGTTTTACAGTTTGTCGTGTAACAGCTGGGAGACATGAAGACAGTGGTCAAACAATGACCACCAGGAGAATGTCATGCCAAAGTTGGGACCAAACTACAAAGTTCTGAGTGGTTTGTGCCACAGGGGCAATAGGAGAGCCCTATCTGGTAATCTGATGATATATAAGAGCTGGCGAAGGAATGGAAGGACAGCCCAGTGCCACATGGACATCTGGGCACAGGAGTTAAAATGATAGGAAATGGGAGACCTGCAAACCGTAACAAAAAGTGAAGTGTTGAAGAGCTAGAGATGGCGGACCGGTAGGCAGCAGGATACGGAGCAGCTCAGATGCCGCAATAAAAAATTCTGGAGAGGTCCGGACAGAGGGAGAGGGATTCTCTCGAACCAGGAAGAAACTGAAGGGAAAAGAGCTGATCAAACATGAAGTCCCGGGGCTACCATTAGAGAAGCTAAGATTGGCAGTCACGGCGTTGTTGCTGAGCCACCTGAATTCGGGCCACCAAGTATGGCCTGAGTGCCCGAACCCACACCAATGTGACTGGCCTGAGCTGTCTGCGCAAGGAGCTGAGGTGCCCCGCAAGCGACTCGCTGCTCAGAGCTGCCCGAAATCGTGCCACAGCCACGCTAAATTCGGAGGTTGGGGAGCCCAATGGAGAACGGAGCCAGAGAAGGACCGGCATTAACCTGAGGTGAGTGCTTTGAATAAGACTCTCCCACAAAAGGGCCAACCAACTGGACAACATGCTGGAGTTGGGCACGGTGGGCCTAAACTAGGATCCAGAGTGACTTCAGTTGGTTGCTCTCCTCCCAGAGTAGCTTGGTGGGATCTGTTTGGCCTGGGTCACACCCCTGACCAGGACCCAATAAGTCGTCCCAAACCGATTCCCTAAATGCAGCACGCACTAACACAGTGAAGGCCCCTGAAAGTTGACTGGCCCGGAGGGGAAGGCCCAGCATACACTGCCCTGCTTGCACCTCAGTGACTAACAGCAAACTGGAGAGGGCAGAAGCCCCTAGCCAGCACGCTTCAGAGGAACTATAACCAACAAGGAAAGGGGCTGGGAACTACACTATACCCTTAGCCAGCACGCTTCAGAGGAACTATAACCAACAAGGAAAGGGGCTGGGAACTACACTATACACTTGTATGGAAGAAACCAAAAACATGACAAGAGAAAGAAATAAGAAAAAGTCCCCAGCCCCCAACCCTGGGACTATTGATCCAGGAGAGGTAAATAAAAGAGATTGAGGGCAGCAAACATGCAACATCAAACACAGTGTCAGTGGACATAAAGAGATACCTTTGGGACCTCGTATACGAGCTCAAAACTGAAATATTAATCCAAATTACATAAGAGATAAGTAGATTAATAAAAGAAATGCTAAGCATCTTTCAAGAAGACACAGACAGAAGAATGGAGGGACACAAAAAAAGGAGAGAAACGTTCGATGAATACAAAGAAAACCTAGAATACATGAAGCAGATTCAAATTACAGGAAACTAAAAACTCCATTGAAAGCTGCCAAACTGCTTGAAAGAAACTAAGGATAGACTATCAAAACTGGAAGACAGGTTTGCAATGTGTGATCATGAAAGAAAAGATCTCTTAAAAATAACAAGGAAACAGGCAGTAACAGTACAAAGGCTAGAAGACGAGAAGAGCATCTATATAACCTAAGAATAAAAAACGTGAATGAAGAAGGAGTCAAAACAAAGGAATTACAAAGGCTATTCACAGAAATAATTAAGGAAAACTTCCCAAGCATAGGAAAAGGAAATGATATTCAGATGTATGAGGCATACAGAACTCTAGCCACCTACAACCAAAACAGGGCTACACCCAGACAAATAATAATCAAGAAATTCAATATAAGAACAGAATATGAAAAGCTGTCAGAGAAAAGAAACAAATCACCTATAAAGAAAAACCCATCAAAATCATGGCAGACTGCTCAACACAGACCATCAAATCAAGAAGAGCTTGGATCGAAGTAATCCAAGTTTTGAAAGAACATAACCTCCAGCCCAGATTGACGTACCCTGCAAAACTGTCTCTAGAAATTAATGGAGAAACAAGATGCTTCCATGACAAAGAGGAACTGGGGGAATTTGTGACCACCAGTCCAACCCTACAAAAAATACTGAAGGACATTCTAGAGAGAGAGAAAAAAAATACCAGAATTTCAGGAACAGTGGCAGAGAGGCCTCAGTGAATGGGACAGACAGTGGAATGAAGGAGAATAGTAACAACCAATGGCAGAAAAATAGCATAGCAGAAATGAGGCAGAGAAGATTGGCTATAATCTCTAACATAGATGGCCTTGATATACTAACATAAAGAAACACAGGCAGAGTAGATCAGGAGATAGGATCTATCGAGATGCTCTGTATTGGAAACATAATTAACCTGAAAGAGGGTTATGGATAGAAAGTCAAATATGAGAAAACAATGCTCTATGTGACAGGGAACCAGAGAGAAATAGGGGCAACTCGACTAGCACCTGCACGTAGGTTGAAAACACATGATATTTTTGTGCAGTAGACAACTACTCAGTTATAACGACGCAAAACCTTGAGGCTTTTGTAGGTAAAGGAATACAATTTGAGATCAAACCCAAGAGTCAGAAGGTTCAGAACCAGTTAGGGTAAATAGCAGGTTGCTGTCCGCAATCTAAAAACTGAGGGAGTTAGTAGGACCCAAAATGTGCAGTGTACCCTATGGGAGTGAAAGGGGAGGAACTGTCTAAAAAAGGAAGGCAGAGGATATTGTTAATAGTGTATCAGGATTTAAAATCTACATTATTCTCACCACTCTGTTTAGATGGATTATATTCTGTTCCAGTTTGTCTGCTTGCACTAGATTTGAGGGCACAGACATCTATCCCAAAAATAGCAGGATATATTACGGTAATCATCCTTAATTTCCTATTAACTTAATCTGAAGCCCTGTATAACTTACACTGTCTTATCATGACTGATCTTATTTGAATCTGGTTGGTCAGATTGCTGTTTTGTATTGACTGATTTTATTCAAGTCTGTTATGATTGATAGTACCAAGTCTGAGAGTATAGGCAACTACATTGAAGATGACAAGATTCACTATAAAGATACCCACTCTGGTTTGATTATTACCTGCTTTTGAAGTCTTATGTCTCCAATGTTTTGTTTTTATTAATATTGTTATACTGCTGAGACATCAGAGTAACCATTATAGATCACCTTGTATTGTGGTTTTATATGACTTTTTCATTTCATGTTTTTCTAGGAATTTTTTTTTGTTTTGTCTTGCTTTGTTTTGATTTTGCCCTCTAATACACAAAGGCTAGATATACATGTAGAGACTCATGCATGCATAGAACTTATAAACAGTTTATGAGAACCAATTATATAACTCATCGTGAAATGAACAACTACTTTGAAGAAAAAGAGACACTACAGTACCCAGTGCTGATTCTGAAGCATCATGATATAAAATCCAGCAATACTATCATTCTTTCTTCAGAGTGATTTCAGCTTGTTTTGTTTTAAGTTCAACATACGTCAGAGTATGGACAGCTATTTGAAGAGAGTAAGAGATACTATGACAGCCATTGTTGACTTCCCTATTGTCTAGGCTTGAAGACCTAAAACGCCTTCCTCATCCTGCTCAGATCAGTTCTATACTATGTTGTTTTGTGTGAATTCTCTGTATGTGAAGATATGGACAACTATTTGAAAGAAAACAAGAGACAATATGATACACAGTGAAGATCTCTGATTGTCTTGCTTTGAAGTTTATGTCTCTTACATTGCTTTCTTGTGTTGTTTTGTTGTTTAATTTTACCCTCTTAAAAAAAAAAGTGAAGTGTTAAGAGCGTCAATGTCCCCTTTCTGACATTCCCAATATGTGAACCATAATCCTGCACCTGGCCAAACACAGTGGGCTAGATAGAAGATGTTAGCAGGGAAGGTCATGGGGCTTAGATTTCTTTGGGAGCAGGACCATGGACTCATCATACTCCACCTAGCCATGGAATGAAATGTTTAACTCCCTAGCTCTCACAATCCTTTCCTATGCCCCAACAGGAATTCCATCTATTCCCACCCTCACCTAACAGCTAAGCAGGCTCCTATTGGTATTCTGGAGCTCCACCGTCTTGTGCAGGCAAATGGCATAAGGGACCTCAGTGACCAGCTCCATTCAATGTATTCTGCACAGCTCTGTATGGTTAATACCATCAGTCAGCAGGAAGCATCAGGCCCTGCCTGCCCATTGTTTGGCTGTCATGCCCCAGGAAACCTTTTACTTTCCAGATCACACATACACCTGTGTCATAAGACACTACCCTGGTCTAAAGATGACTCTGGGGGCCATGAATTAACACTGGGCACTAGACAGCACGCTACCAGGAGTGCACATAAAGGTCACCAGGCTCGCAACATCCCACCACCTGCTTCTGCCCAGAACCATGCCTCACAATCCTATTCCCCCACACTCAGGAGGGCTGGAGTTTAAAGAGGACTTACAGTGGTGGTTACAGCCAGGGTGAACATGCAATGGGCTTCTTATTGTCTCTGGGGCCTGGAAACACCTCCTGGGCTCCTGGTAGTCCTGGGACTACTTCCCTTGTGCTCCTTGATGTTTGGTTACCCATAGAGAGCCTGGGACAACCTCCCCTAAGTTCCTTGCTATCTCTGGGTGACTGGTGACCAAGCATTTGGTCTCCATTCTGAGTTGTTGGTGGCTGTGTCTAGTGAGACTTGCCCTAGGCTCTTGGGAGTCTTTTTGCCTTTGGTAGCTGGGCCTAAAGAGACTTCCCATGTATTACGTGGGTGACTGATGGTTGGGCTTGAGGACAACTGTCCTGGGCTATTTGTTGGCTCTGGGTACCAGAAGCTAGGCCTAGGGAGACCTTCCCTGAGGTCTCTGGCACTTTCTGCCTCTAGGGGCTGAGCCTGTGGAGACCTGTCCTGGCTTATAACGGTTAGGTAGCTCCTGCAACTCTGTCTGATGGATATGGGTGGGGTCAACCATCTCCTCAGTACCTCAAAGATGCCGCTCCAAGTGGGGAAGCAGCTCAGCCTGTTTGCTATTAACTGTCTCCGGTCAAGTGAGTTCAGAGATGGCTGTCACTAGATTGTGATGCCTATTACCAAGAGTTCGAAGTTCTCTTTGGACATGTTCCCAAATGTCATGGTTGATAGGTTGTGTTAACTTGAGTAAGAGACGCTCAACTACACTGGCTCAGACCCATCCTAGGGCAGCTTGTCACCTGGATGATATAAAAGAGAAATGAAGGACAGATTTATTGTTTCTTCAGAGGAGCTCCAGTCTTCACCTTCAACTTGGACATCATCTTCTGACTTCCAGCACACTCTTCAGCCTTCCACTGCATACCCATTGGCCTCCTGATACGGACTCCTTGGAACACAGCAATGGGCTCTAGACCTTTGACTGAATCCTTTGGTCTCCAGTGTGCAGGTCCTGTACATGTTTCCACATCCTACTCTGTGGGTGGCCATTGTAAGCCAATCTTGTAAATTTTTATATACTTGTATATGTTGTGTTATATCTGTTTCTCTAGTAAGTACTGACTGACATACCAAGGCAATGAGTTTATGTCTTCAAGTCCACAACCTGAGTCCCCCTTCTAATAAGACCCTATATCCCATCTTTGTCTTCTTACTAAAGAAATCGTGGCTATTTACTTATTTTTATTATGTTTATCTAAGTATCTATATATCTTTTTATCTATCAATCATCTCATCTATTAGTTTTTTACATTTGCAGTCCTAGGGCTTAAACCCTCCATCTTCTCAGCGAACTACACCCTCAGAGCTTTTTTTTAAGATACGACTAACAGTCCCACTAAACTGACCAGGTTGGACTCCACCTTGTGTTCTTTTTACCTCATCCATCCAGGATGCTGAGATAAGTCATGCACCATCAGGCCTGATTTTAGACTGCTATTTAGAAACAAAAGAAAAACTAGGAAAGCTTTCTGTGATAATAGGCATTGGTGACATTTTAACTTTTAAAGCAACATATGGAAGCACTTGCCTGGTAAGCACAAGGTTATGAGTTGGATCCCAGGTACCAAAAAAACCAAAACAACACAAAACAAAAAAACCAAAAACCAAACAAACAAAAAAACCACGTATGGGCATTGATACTTGGCCTTTTGTAGGGACAGTGCTTTTCCATACAAAGGGGTCATTTTCTCTGAAGATACAGTGCTGGGCACTCACAAGTAGACAGCTGTGAAATTTTAGGATGCTTTTACTTCCTGGATTATATCATAATTTTCATTTAAATAGGGGGCATTAAGATATTCTAGAAATTACCACAGTGATTTTCCTTAAGAGATAGAAATGCTGGTTTGAAATTGTAACCTCTGGGGTGATGGCAGATTAACAGCAGGTTGTAGCTTTTAGATATATGATTAATTATTCATTTGTAGCTAATGAACTTAGTACCAAAGTGTAGTATTCAGTATTGTGATATAGAAAGAGGTGTGACAGCATGTGGTGACTACAAGACATAGTTTTTAGACCCTAGAAACCACTGCCTACTGGTGATGATGAACATACACACATCTTACTTTAAAGCTTTCCTTGTGGCCACTTGAATCACTTTCTGTCCTCCCATTCCAAGCAGCCCGTACTGCGCCCTAGGTGGACAGCTGTCTAGATGTGAGGCTGTAACCATTCAGTTTGTAGGGGTTTGTGTGTGTTTCTTTTTTGTTTGGGGAGAGGGAGGGAGACTGCAGATTTGATAGAGTTTATTTAATCAGTATAACCATGCTGGTTTACATTTGCTGCTCGTCAATAGTTGAGCCATCACACGCCACTGCATAGACTGACCACGCATCGTTCATTTGCCCATCAGCTGATGGCAATTTGTGGTTTCCAGTTTTGACTCTAAAAATAGAGCTGTTGTGATCATTCTCATAAAGATAATAATCATCAAGAAGACAGACATTCTCCAAAATAGATCACATACTAGCTCATGGAACATGCTTAAGTAAATGCAAAGGTACTGTGTCCCGTGCTCTAGGTTGGGGGGGGGGGTGTGAAGCCGATAGTGAGAGGACAGTGAAATAAAGATAAGTCAGAACACAAAAAGTTGAAGTCAGGTGGAGCCCAGAGTGCAAGGCACAGCTGATGTCACCTAACACCCTTCTATCTGCCTAACCACCTCCAATGCATGGTAGCCTTGGGGCTTGGTATTCTCTGGACCAGAGCAGCTTATTCGCTTGGCTCACTTAGGGCGCTCTTTTTTCTCTGCCTTGTTCCAACCCAGCACCTGTGACTGATTTCCTGCTTCAGCTACTCCCCCAACAAAGGAATTATCCCATGCGTATTATCAGACCATAGTGCAATAAAATTGGAAAAAAATAGCAAAAGAAACCACAAGAACTTCATAAACACATTGTTACAGTTTGTGTTTGGATGCCCCCCCCCCAAGCCTCAGGCAATCATGGTGGCAGCTGAATCTAGCATCTGTCACTGGTTCGTTGTCTAGCACTGAGATTGACAATGTGAGTGCTACACTGGCCTAGGGACAGGAAGTCAACATACAATGTAAGGGTGGGAAAGAGATGGGTCCCCCACCTTTTTGCCCTTTTCACTTTTGCTGTTTGCAACCAGCTTGAACAGTTGCCTCTCTGCCACACTATCTTGCCTTGGAGCCAGCTGAATATAGACTAAACCCTCCAAAACTAGAAAATAAATAAAACTTTCCTTGCTTCACTTTGGGTGAAGGTATTTTGGGTGCCAGGTATTTTGTCTCAGTAACGAGACAAAAGTAACCAAGACACATACAGAAATGAAAGAGCACCCCCCTGAACAATCAATGGGTCACAGATGAAATTAAGCAAAAAATTAGATAGTTTCTATAATTAAATAATGACAGTACAACATACCAGAACTTATAGGACACAATGAAAGCAGTCCTAAGAGGAAAATTTATAGCAATTAATACTCATATCAGGAAAATAGAGCAAGTGCAAATAAACAACTTAATGTTGAACCTCAAACTTCTAGAAAAAGAAAAAAACAGTAAGACAAAAGTTCCTATGAGGGAGGAAATTACAAAGATCAAGAAATCAATGCATTGGAGACTAAGAAAACAATATACAGAATCAACAAATTGAAGAGTTGGTTCTTTGAAAGAACCAATTAAATAAAATCAACAAGTCCTTATTCAACCTTAACAAAAAAAAGGAAAGAAAAGACTCAAATCTACATAATTAGGAAGAAAAAGGGTGAAATCACAATGGACTCTGCAGAAATCCAGAGTCTATACTTTGAAAACTTTTATTCTAATAAGATGGAAAATGCAGAAGAAATGGACAGATTCCTAGATACATATGAATTACCAAAGTTGAATCAAGAAGATAAAGAATCCTAAATAAACGAGTACCGATAAAAGAAATCAAACATGTAATTAAAAAACTACCAACAGAGGCCTGGGATATAGCTCAGTGGAACAGCACCTGCCTGGCAAAAGTAATGTCTTGAGTTTGATTCCTGGTACCCTCTCAAAAAAAGACCCTACCAACAAAGAAAAGCCCATGCTCTGATGGATTCACTGCTGAATTCTACAAGAAATGTATTTGGAGAAGACCTAACATCAACTTCTCAAACTCTTTAATGAAGTTGAAAGGGCAGCAACATTCCCCAATTCATTCCTGGAAGCAAGCTTTACCCTCATACCAAAACTGAAGAAGGACTCAACAAAGAAAGAGAACTACAGGCCAATCTCCCTAATGAACACAGATGCAAAAATCCTCAGTAAGACGCTGGCAAAAAGAATGCAGCAAGTCATCAAGACTATACACAGTGACCAAGTGGGATTCATTCCAGGGATGCAGGGATGGTTCAATAGATTAAATCAATAATGCACCATATAAACAAAGCGAAGGACAAAAATCATATAATCATCTCAATGGACACAGAAAAAGTTTTTTTTTTTAACAAAGACAAGTACCCATTTATGATAAAACTCTACAGAAAATTGGAATAAGTGGTCTTTATCTCAATCTGATAAAAGCCATGTACAACAAACCAACAGCCAACATCATACGAATGGACAAAAACGGAAAAGTTTGTCTCTATAAATCAGGAACAAGACAAGGATGTCCACTGTCTCCAGTTTTATTTAACATAGTCCTAGAAACTTTAGTCAGAGCAATTAAATAAGAGAAATAAAAGAAATATCAATAGGAAAGATAGAAATTAAAGTATCAAAGACCCCAAAACTTCACTAAAAAAAACTTCTAGATTTAACAAATCTGTAGCTGGATACAAAGTCAACATTAAAGATCAACAGCCTTTGTGTACACAAACAAACACACAGAGAAAATTTAGAGACAACACCTTCCAAAATAGCATCCAAAAAAAAAAAAAACAAACCAAAAACAAAAACTAGGAATCAATCCAATGAAGTACATAAAAGACCTCTTACATTGAAAACTATAGTACTCTTAAAAAAAGATTAAAGAGGATATCAGAAAACTGAAAGGTATCCCTTGCTCTTGGTTAAGAAGAACCAATACAGTGAAAATGGCCATGCTTCCAAAACTGTTATACAGATTTAATGCAATTCCTATCAAAATTCCAACAGCATATCTCACAGAATTAGAGAAAACAATCCTAAAATTC
Organism: Dolichotis patagonum; assembly: GCA_004027295.1. Classification (NCBI taxonomy): domain Eukaryota; kingdom Metazoa; phylum Chordata; class Mammalia; order Rodentia; family Caviidae; genus Dolichotis; species Dolichotis patagonum. The sequence goes on from PVJX010010206.1 coordinate 12,652, forward strand.
ATTTGGAACCAGAAAAGACCTAGAATAGCAAAGGCAGTTCTAGGCAACAAAGGTAAAGCACGGGGTATCACAATCCTTTACTTGAAATTATATACATACACACATACACACATACACACACACACACACACACACACACACATATATAGTATTAAGAACAGAAGTATTTATTGAGAAAAAGAAAGCTTCTGTCTTGAGAGAGAGACAGAAGGGGCCCCGAGTGTGTTGCCAAAGATTTGAAATAAAGTTACTATGATAAAAACAGTGCTACACTGGAAAAAAAAAAAAACACAAAGACAAAGATCAATAGAGCAGATTAGAAGGTACAGAAACAACTCCAGACACACTCAGCCACCTTATCTTTGACAAAGGTGACAAACACATTCAATCGGAGATAGACTCTGTAATAAATAGTGCTGGAAAAACTGGCTCTGCACATGCCAAAGATTAAAAGTAAACCCATATCTTTTACCATGCACTAAACTCAAAATGATCAAATGTCAAAATATTAAAACAGAAACACTAAATCTGCTGGAAGACAGAATAAGTAGAACTGTTGAAGACCTTGGTGTAGGCAAAGACTTCACAGATTAAGCCCTGATTGCACAGGAACTATCACAAAGAATCAACAACTGAATTTCATCTATTAAAAAACTTTGACACAGCAAGAGAAACGATCAACAGAGTGAAGAGATAATCCACAATGTGGGAGAAAATGTTTGCCAGCTGTTCCTCAGATGAAGCATTACTATCAATAAAATATAAAGAACTCAAAAATATCAGACCTCCTAGATGTACAGTTGCCAAAAATGGGCATCTGAGGTAGAATATATACTTCTCAGATGAAGAAATACAAATGGCAAATAAAATATGAAAAAAACATTCAACATCACTGGTCATTTGAGAGATGCAAATTAAAATAACACTGAGATTCCTTCCATCTCATACCACAAAGAATGGCTACTATCAAGAAATTAACCAAAAACAAATGGTGGAGGGGTGTGGGGAAAAGGAACCTTTCTCCACTGTTGGTGGGAGAGTAGACTGGTGCACTACACTCCAGTGTGGAGATTTCTCAAAAGACCAGGATTAGAGGTGCCATTTGACCCAGCTATTCCCTTTCTGAATATCTTCCCAGAAGAATGAAAAACATGGTACACCACAGTGATTTATGTGCATCCATGTTTATAGCAGCACAATTTGTGACAGCTAGATTTTGGTAACAATCCAAATGCCCATCAACCAAAGAATGCATAAAAAAGATGTGGTCTTTTTATACAATAGAGTACTACTCAGCCACAAAAAAGGATAAACTGGAAACTTTTTTAGGTAATGGATGCAATTTGAGAACAGATGCACATGTGCAAATCTTGTATTGGCTTCCTAATGTGAGAAGCTGAAAGAGTAAATAAAATACAAAATGTACAATACATATCGTAAAAAGGGAAGAAATTGTTCAAAAGGAAACAAACTGGAATGGGGGAATGGAGAAAAGAAAGAAACAAAAAATACATGTATACATACACATATGTGTATGTGTGTCTATATATATATATAGAGAGAGAGAGAGAGACACACACAAGATAGTCATACTACTAATTAATTTCTCTTGGTTCACTGAAAAGAAGGATCTGTGTTAATATTGTTTGGAAAATTAAATATCTATATCTTGTACTCTGAGTAAATTAAAAATAACAATACGCAATGCATTAACCATTGTCACACCTGCCAATTATCTTGTTTTGAAATTTTGTTTTCTTTAAAGTTAACTAGATGAACTAAAAAACAAGAATGAAATATAAATTTGACAATAAATTTAAAAAGCAATGTAGTAAGTCCAACCACTACAGTAAAAAGGAAAAGAGAAATTTCTTTAAAGTTTAAGAGCTAGCTTTCTATTGTCATTTGCAAAAGCCTCAATGCTACCATCTACAAAATGAAGATAATGATATCATTCTCTGAGCATTACTGTAAATATTTGACGAAAACAAGAGCAAAAAGCCAGGCACAGTGATGCATACCTACTGTAATCCCAGCACTGTACAAGACAGGAAGATTGCAAGTTTGAGCCTAGTTTGGACAATTCAGTGACCTAACAATAAGACCCTGTCTCAAAATTTTAAAAAAAGGGCTGGGAATATAGCTCCATGTAAGTCCTGGGTTCAGTCTCCAGAAATGAGTGGGAAAAATGCAAAACACTTATCCTAGTTGAAATATGTAGGCTCATTACATTAAAAAGTATATTCTTTAATATATTTCAAAGAGATAAGAAGGCTGTGTATTAAGATACTTTATAAAAAATTTTTCACTACTGACTATGTTTCATTCAGATAAAAGATCACTGCTATACTTTAACACTGTTCGGAAAATTCTAGCCAAATGGTTAAGAAAAATAAGACAGAAAAGAGGCAAAAGTGGTACTTATAAAGTAACATTATCTACTTACACATTCCAAGAGTTAACTAAGAAATTATTAATAAAGTAGTCATTCAATTTAAATATACAAAAATAGATAGTACAAAGCCAGGCACAGTGGTGAAAAATACAGTCCCAGCTACTCAGAGGATGAAGCAGGAGGAGCACTTGAGCTGAGGAGAGTCTAAGAACAGCCAGGGAAACACAGTGACAATGTGGCTCAAAAAGACAAAGATACAAAAAGAGAGAGACAAAATAGTTTTATAAGACTAAATAGTCTTATAAAATAGTTTTATAAGAATAATTTTATAAGACTAAAAGATCCCACTTGCAAAAGCAACAAAAGTACTCCCCCCAAAAAAAGAATAAACAGGAAACATGGAAGACGTACAGAACAGAAACTAGAGAACCTTACTGAAAACATGAAAGAAATAAAATATGTATTTATACTACATACGTGTAAGGCCAGACTCAATACAGAACTATCAGTTCTCAAATTAAACTGTAAACTCAACAGACTTCCAATTCAAAATGCCAATAGTTTTGTTTTGTTTTGTTTTGTTTTATTTGTTTTTCACTTGAAACAAGGTCTAGTTATATAGTCCAGACTGGCATTAAACTCACTATGAAGCCCAGCCTGGACTCAACTATGACAATCCTCCTGCCTCAGTTTCCCAAGTACTGGGATTAGAGGTGTGTGGTACCTACAAAAACCTAAAATTCATCTAAGCAAGAAAACACACCAAAAAAGCAAAGAGAATTTGCAAATAGAAAATTAATGAAATAGCTCCTTTCCACTATATATCAAGATTAACTATAATAAACCAATGATGGTATGTGCAAAAAGAAATCTGTCCTCCCCCCCCAAAATCAATGAAATAAAATACAAAGTATTTATGAGCATTATGAGAAATACAGGATATAACAAAGTTATTTCAAGTAAGTAGACAGAGTCAGAATGAACTCTTCAATATTAGAATATTACAAATGACTGAATAAAAAGTCATAGATTTATCAAATAATTACTTTAAAAACTGCATAACTGAAAACAGTAGAATATTTTTAGGTGAGAAATACATTCACCTAAAGGTAGCAAACCAAGAAGTTAGAGAAAATAGAAAGGACAGATTCAATTATATAAAAATGAAAACCTCCAGACAAGCAACAGATTGGGAAGTATTGGCAACTTCAACAGACAAAATGTCAATGACCCACTAACAAACTAATAAGAAAAATAACACAACAAAAATATGGGCAAAATGCCGGAAGACAATCCAGAGGAAATATAAATGATCAATAATGTATTTTATAAAGACTTACAGGAATAGGGATATAGCTAAATGGTAGGGCACCTTCCTAGCATATACAAAGCCCCTACGTTCAATCCCCAGCACTGACTCCTCCCAAAAGTCACTATTTCTTGCCAGTTCAATAGTCAAACACTTAAAAGACATATCACATAATGTGAGCATAAGGAAAGTTTCACTCATACACTGTTCATAGAATGTAAATTAATATATTTTTGGAAAGATAACATAAAATTTTAAAATGTGAATCTCTTTGACATGTTTGTAAGAATACTAAATATAAGGATTTTCCTTACATTTAAACATGATTTAAAATAGTGATTTACTGAGGATAAATTTAAAAGTTCATCAATCAGAAAAAAAGATTCAATACAGTATAACAATAGGGTGAAATACTACGTACTAACTATAAAGAAAGAGATCTAGCTATTTATTCATATTGGCATGAAAAGATGACCATGAAAAAAATAAACAACTATAGAATCGTACGTAAAATATGAATCTATTTACAGAAAAAAATAAAAGAATATGCCTGTTTATCTGAAGACAACTCTACTTATACAGACATATACTTATATAAATGCATCAATATATGATGCAGAATATCCCAAATAGTTAACAATGGCTGTCCACAGAGAGTGGGCAAATGAGGCTACAGAAGGAATGTTTCACTTTTCTGTTTTTTTGTTGTTTTTGTTTTTGAGATAAGGTCTCAGTTTGCAGCCCAGGTGGACCTGGAATTCCGTATCTTCCTGCTTCAGTCACCTGCGTGCTAGGATTACAGGGTTGCACCATCACATCCAATTTATTCCTGGATGTTTAAAATTTAATTTTAGGCCTTGCCTTTGTGATCATATTTGGCCACAGATGGCATTTGTTTCCATCATCATTCTCAGCCACATGCCTACACTAATTAGAGGTTGTGCACAATGCTTGCAAAATAGAGTAAGCACATAACAAATGATCAGTTACTTCTAGATATTGGATACCTCATGTAAAGCACTCAGAACCAAAAATAAATTGTTTCAGGTAGCAAACTGCCTTCTGCAAATCTTTTTATTTTTCTACATTCCCAGTCTCTCTCAAATAAGAAACCTTTGAGTTTTCAGATTCCTCGCCCCAAACAATAAAACTTTAATTCATATCATCTCATCCCCTAAAAATCTCCACTTAATTGATCCTTTTTCTTCTCCTTGGACTATACTTCATAAATCAAATGACATTCGAGGGTCCTCACTGTCTAGCCCCTGGGAAGTTTCTTAGCCTCATTTCTCATCAGTATCCACACTTTATATTCTGAGAAGGAATGAAGATGAGACTAACAACCAAATTGACCTTAATTCTTCCACCTAACTATGCAGTTGTTCAATGCTTGCAATGACATCATCATTCACCAGATACATTTCTATTTATCTGGGTTTTTTTTTGAGGGGGGGAAGAGATGCTTAAAAATCTAACTCATGCTTGTACCACTGAGCTACACCTTCAACCTTCTCTATCCTTCAAAACCCACAAGAACGTCATCCTCTAGGAAGGTTTCCCTCATGCTATACTCTTCTCTAATATCCACCCTTATATATACTATATACATGCGCGCACACACACACATGCCAAATGTTCTAACTCTTATGTGGCTTTTCCTCTACAAGTCCTTCAGGATAGCTGTTCAATGGCAGAGCCTTCCATCATCTACCTTTATACACTGTGTCCTCCTGGATTATAGTAGGCATCAGTGACATTTACTAAACCCAGTTTAAATAATTTCTGAATATTTGAAATTTTAAATTCATGTTTTAATTACGTTCATTTCAACCATTAAAAAAAAAAAAAAAAAGACACGACCCAGCACTCTGGAAGGCTGAAGTAGGAAGACTACAAGTTGGAGCCCAGCCTGGGGAACTTGGCATTTAGGGAGAACCAGACTGAAAAAAACAAAACAACACTCAGGTTGCCTTAAAAAGAGGTGTGGGAGTGTTATTAGAAAGCTGGCAGAAAACAAGGGCCTCTGAGGAGAATTTTTCTGAAAAGAGCTGCCTTCTTCCTCTCCTACTTCGCCAGCTTCTGCTTCTTCGAACTTTTAACTTGCACACGGTCAGCTCAGGCTTCACCAGCCTTTCTCCAATCCTTTAAAACTGCAGTCCTCACTCCCACCAGCAATTTATCTCCATACTACCTAATGCAAATTTCTCAGAGGGTTGTTTTGTGTTTGGCAGTAGGCCAGCATGTTCAAATTCTCTTTATCTGCCAAGCTCTGCATCAGTTGCTGTACGGTTGTGTTTATGCCAGAAGTTTCAGAACTAGGCAGCTATTATTCCCCCAGCCTCTGCTTCAAGCTACTATTCTGATTTCCTTCGAGCCATTACTAAAGTAAGTATATTGTTTAAATAACTTTGCAGTACTTATAAAAACAAATCTTGACAAGTCATATGCACATTGAGAAAAACCCAACATACCTTTTTACCAAACCAGTTATGCATTACAAATATGCAAAAAGTTAACTTCTTTTATTTCTATAGGTGCACAGAAGGAGTCCTCTGGATTGTTATCAGGGCTCAACAACAGTGGTTTCAAAAGCACTTTTATAGACTTTGGAAAAATTTTTCATACATGCATGATGCAAAGAAACGAGCAGTAGTTCAGGCATTCTCTTGTTAAATTATATCTCATAATACCAAGTACCTTTATGTAAGGATAAGCATATACAATGGCAATCTACCACTAACCAACAAAACCTGTTTCTCTTCCTCCAAACACACACCAGTAGGTAATGACTGAAGAAAGCCGCTCACCGTGAAGTTTCCATTTTGGGGAAGGAAGTGTGCAGACTGCAAGGCAGGCACTGTTAGCTGGTCTTCAGTAACGGCAGATTCTTAATGCTATTGCCCCCTACTTAAAAACTAGAAAAACAAATCAAATCCAACGTCTATTATATCTAACAACATACTTTGATTAAGATCACGTGTACATAGATATTTGAAAGAAGACAGCAATTTATTCACTAAAAAAAAATCTTGATATTCCAAGATTCAATATTCACTGAAAAGAAATACTGTTAGAAGGGGATACGGGAAAAGCTATATGTGGTAACAGCCATTCACAAAATCTGAGCAGAAAAGAAACTTTTTAAATGAATACTGTCTTTATGCTTTTTAGAATAAAGAAGTCTTTTCTATTTTAAAAATAATTCAGTAGGTGTTCCAATTAGCCAACCTGTTTATGGACTATCGTTGATGACTCATCTTTGTTTTATCTATATTAATGAGCAGCTGACTATGGAACAACACAAACAGCAGTTTAGATTACTGTTAATAAACATATGATCTTAATAAATCTGATTTCAGAGGACAGATATGGGTACAGTTTAGAGTTCTGATGTTGCCCATGCTGGCCCTGAAGTTGTGATCCTCCTGCCTCAGCCCCCTTCATAGAGTACAAGCATATGCCACCACACCTGGCATAATTTTCTAAATTTTAAAAAACAAGTCAGGGGTGTTGACATATACCTATAACCCCAGCACTCCAGGAGGCTGAGGCCGGAAGATTGTTGCAGGTTCAGGGCCAGCCTGAACTATATGGCTAAATCCTGTCAAAAAGCTAAAAAAAAAAAAAAACAAAAAAAACCCCAACAAAAACAATGAGTCCCCTGTCTTGAAGAAATTTAGTCAAACATTAAAAAGCTGTATGTCCTTATTCTCTTGAATAACTGCAGTGGTAAGTCAAAAGACTCTCTGTAGGACAACTATTGTATTCCTAAAGCACAACAGACTGATTGCTTTCCAAAGGATAAGCTGAACAGGGGATGTAGCTCAGTGGTAGAGTGCCTGACTAGCATGTGTGAGGCCTTAGATTCAATCTCAATACCACAAAAAGGGCAGAAGGCAAGGAAAAAGGAGATTTTTATTTATTTATTATGCTTATTTACAGTTTTCAAACTAAAAAATGATGCACTAATATCTTTACCTTTCAAAGTTACTGCAGAGTACTTAAGTATAATACGTCAAAAAATTTAAATTATTAAAAGCTATAAAGGTAAACTAGAAAATAGTTTAGCGACCAAAAATCTACTCATGGATTATCTTTATAAAAATGGAACACATTTTAAAGTGAACTATCCATCAAACTGTGGACAAAGTTTTTTAAAAAATGCAAAGAAAAGGAAGGTTTCTCTCATACTGTAAAGTTCACAGCTGATCATGAGCCAAAAATGGCCAAAACAGCTCTGGTGACAACTGGGAACTAAAAAAAAAAAAAACAAAAAAAACCATTTCTTGGTGTTGTTTTAAATCTAAACCTCTCTTATTTGTGTTTTAAGTAAAATCAGTTATAATACTGTCCAATATAAACATCTATAAATTATTCCCGAACGCAGTCAAGCTTACAAAGGCCACAGGTTTCAAGGTGGTAAACTAGTAAGTCCTTACATCTAATCAGCACGATATGTAGGGCTTATATTTTCTTTGAAATCAAAACAAGAAAGGCAGTTGGAAAGTGTGCTATCTTCACTGATCCTCTCAGGAATGCGAATGTTCTGCAGTTTCAACCTTGTAGACCTTGAGGATTTTTTCAAGCAATTGATTTCTGCCTAGCCAAGCAATAAAACAGACCAAAGCAGATGGGTGTTCTGTTAATCCTTAGTCTCAAACCTTCGCGCTCACACTAACCTTATATCTTACTAATGCTCCTAAAAGTAATTATCCCAAAGAAATGTCAAACTACAACCGAATTCAAAGAAAGAAGAGTAAATACGTTTCTGATGACAAAATGCGACTCAACGCGATGATAACATGACTGTATTACTTCTGGTAACGACGGTAGTTATAATAGGTAATAATAAGAGCACAGAATTTATTCTTTGAATTTTTTATTAATACATGTTTGTAATACATGATAATTAAATTCATCGGGGGAGTTGGTACTTGTACACATCTTAATTTTTTTTTCTTTTTACTCTATTCCCCCCTCCCCGCTTTCATCTCTCAGTCTCTTTCCCTTTCGTGAAAGATGTATCTCCCTACTACTGTCTATCTTTTATTTATACTTTGTGTTTCTCATATAAGAGAAACCATTTCATATTTAAGCTTGAATGTTGATCTATTTCACTTAGAGCACAATTTAAAGCTGTGCCTCCTCCTCTTCTCACCTTGCCACAACACAGTAAGACACCCTAATGGATGGTCCGTGAAACAACGCTGAAGAAAGAGTTGGCAAAATTTTAGTTTACAGATTTGCTAAGATCATACATAAGCAACGAATGCATATCCTCAAAAACGCATCAGTTGTAAGGTATAATGCCTACGTCCAAAATACTGACAACCTGACCACAATCCAAACGCTTCATGTACTCTTCTACGGCACAGATTTAAACCCAGATTCTAGGCCTGTGGGTAATCCAAGGGGCCTGCTAGGTGAAGCGCCCTGCCTTCTAAGCCCGCAGCACACTGAGATCACTGAGGCAGGTCGCGGAATCGTCCACTCTCGAATCCAAGTAAGCCCAGAGCAGTGCCGTAAAGCCCTGCGAATCCCTCGTAGGCGAGCGCCCAGCCGCCACCGGTGCACCTTCTCTAACCCGGGCTCCTTCCAGGACTCCGCTCCGCCCCTCCGGCTCCCGACTCCCCAGAGCCCAGACCACACGCGGGGTACCCCTCGAATCCCGGCCCCCTTGTTCGGCCATCCCTCCTCCCCGAGACGCCCGCCAGCCCCTCACCCTTCCGCCTCAGGCCAGGCGCAGCCCGCGCCCCTCCGCGCCCACCTACGCCCCGACCCGACCTACTCACCCGCGGTAGTAGGCTTTCACGCGGACCTGGTGAGAATGGTCCCCGCCGCCGCCCGCCACCGTGTGGGACATGGTGCTGCTGTCCCTCTGGGTCGGCATCTCCCTACTCCCCCGCCTCGACGCAGGAGGCCGCGGGTGCGGGGGGCGCGCCGAGGAGGACTCGGCCGCCCGCGCCTGCCGGGGAGCTGCGGCCGCCAACCGCCTACCTGCCCGGCTGCCTCACCGACCCAAGGGTCCCCGGCCGGGCCGTCTAAACGGGGCGGCTCCTCCCACCGCCCGCAGCCGCCCCGCGGCCGTCCCTACCACCGCCCAGAGCCAGCCTGCTTCCCCGCCGCGGCCCCGCCCACTGGCTAGCTCCCGAGGCGCACATTCCAGGGTAGGGCGGGCGCTACCTTCCAGCCGGCTCCAGGAGCCCGGAGCCGGGCGGCACCATCCTTCCGGGGTGGCAACGGGCAGGAGGGAAGAGTGAGCCGCTCGCCCGAACACCAGGTGCGTCCGCGGTCGGGCTTTTCATCGGTGTTGTGATAGGAAATTCACGAATGCATTTCTGTAGAAGCCCCTTCCCTGCAGGAAAAATGGTAGGGGGCAAATGCAGTGGCATCTCACCCGGTTTCCAATTTGGTCGCGTCCGTGGTCATCTGACTTGGCACCCCGGTTAAATTTGCAGTGCGGGATTCTGGGATCTGGAGTCCGAGTGGGATTCTGGGACTTGTTCTTACGTGTGTTGCGCCGCGCCTTCTTGTAGTTAGTCTGACTCAAGGTGCTTCCCGCGAACTGTGGGCGTGGATTTGAGGGCTCTGCAGGTCTCTAGCCTTCGTCAGTCTCTAGCCTTCGTCACTACCTAGGGTGCACTGATTCATGCTCCTTGTCAGTTGCGTATTTTATCTTTTCTCGGGAACAAGATTTGATTACCTGTTCAGGGCAGCCTTTTATAGAAGAATTTAATAATGTACGTAACAAATGTATCAATGGATGTAAAAAGAAATGGAGAGATTTACCTGGAAGATACGGTGCAAGACTGACTTTCTTCTTTCAGGGCCTCTTTGTATATTGCCATTGCATGGAACAGGTACACAATGAATGCTTAACCACCCAATCAACCAGTCTATTAGCATTTATTCTATTGACACCGGCTAACCAAAGGTTAAAAACAGTTTATCTTTGAAGCCTACTCTTTTGACTTTCCTCTGGTCATGAGTGTGTCACAAAACATACACAGTATTTCGATTATAAGTAGCATAAATCCAGCCTTTCCAATCTTAGTACGGACATGTGCTGAGAGTTGGAATAATAATTTTAAAAATAGCTACTTTCGTGATAAAAAGTTAGACTTGGGAGATTGACTCACTAGTTATGTGTGATACTTACCCAGGTATGATATCCTCCAACTGCTATAAACTTTGATTTATGTTCTTAATGAAAATGCCCGTTGAGTATCTTCGTATCAGTTTTTTGACAATTGAGAACCTGCATCAGCGTGTTATATTTGGACTGATTAGCTATGGAATATATCTGCAGTTAGATGGTCACATTTTAATTGTATTATTGGAAAATTTTGGTATGCTTGTGACAAATTTGACCTTATGCTGTAGAACAGTAAACACATAAGGAATAAAGATTTATAGAGAAATGAAAGGTCAGGATGGAAAACTTTTTTATTTTTAATCCTTGTTCCTTAGCACTTTTAAAAAATCCTCCATCGTTGCTATAGCATGCTTTGAAAAGGTGACCATTGTTAAAAGATTTACTGCTTATCTTATTGTTTATAGGAATCTGTAAATGTTTATGATCTGCATCTGTACTGCCTCATATAAGTAAAGATGAGAAATTTTCTTAAAGATGAGAAATTGTAAGAGCAGACTATGATGGTGCATGCTTGGAACCAGCTATACAGGAGGCTGAGGCAGGAAAATCATTTGAGTCTGAAACCAGCCTGGGCAGTGAGACCTTGTCTCAAACAAACAAAAAGAAGCAAACAAAAGAGATGAGAGATTATCAGAAAAAACATGGTGTTATATTTTTAATAGTTTTATTGAGGTATAACGCAACATACAAGTCACCCATTTAAAGCATACAATTCAATAGTTTTAGTATATCACAATATTATGTAACCACAACCACTATTTAACACAAAACATTTTCATCACCTCAAAAAGAAACCACATATTTATTAGCAGTGATTTCCCTTTCCTCTTGACTTCTGGCAACACAGCTTTTGTTTCACTATGGATTTTCCTATTCTGGACATTTCAGGTAAGTGGAATCTCACAGTATGTGGCTTGTTTCCTTTAGTTTAATATTTTGAAGTTCATCCATGTTGTATTATATGTCAGGACTCCTTTCATGTAGTTAAATTATGTTCAACCATACAGGTATACTACATTAATGCTGCCATGAACATTCATGTGCAAGTTTTGTGTGGGCATACGTTTTAATTCTCTTGAGCATACATCTCTTGAGCATGCAAAGTGGTGTTAACTATGTAGAATATTTTGAGAGGTGCTCAAGTTGTATTCCAAAGTGGCTGAACTATTTTACATCCCCACTGCTGTGTATTGAGGATTCCAATCCTTTACTTCCTTATTCATACTTGTAATTTTTCTTTTTTGTATTATAACTATCCCAGTGGTTTAAATGGCTATTTATGTATCTCCTTAGAAAAATGTCAGTTCACATCCATCTAAATCACACAAAAATTCCTTAAAATTAGACTGTCTTCATTGAGGTATAGGTTGTGTTTTGTTTTGTTTTTTGAGACAGGGTTTTGCTGTGTAGTTCAGTCTGACCTTGAACTTGCTGCAGTCCTCCTGCCTCAGCCTTTCAACTGATAGGGTTATCAGCATGCACTACCATGCCAAGGTATTTTGTTATGTTTATAAAGTAAACCTTCCAATTTATGAAGATGGCATGATTTTCCACTTACTAGTTTTTACACAGTTTCAGACTATACATTTTGCATTTCTTTTGTTAAATTTATCCCTAAATCTTTTGTTTTGTTTTTTGTGAGCTTTTTCTTTTTGATTTTTTTGAGACATTGTCACACTATATTGTTCAGAACAGCCTTGCAAATGGCTAACCTGCACTTTTGAAGCTGAGGCAGAAAAATCTCCATGAGTTTGAGGCCAGCCTGAACTACATAGGGAGAATCTGCCTCAACCCCCCCCAAATAATTTAAAAAATTTTTAAATGACAATAAAACCAACAAAAAATTTTTAAATGGCCAAACTGAAGATGTAAATTGTTACATTCAGTCTGAATTAGCCTTACCCGTGTATTCTTCTGCCTGTATTGAATATGAGTATTGGTTTGCCATCCTCTTTATAGTATCTTAAAAATCTTGCTCCTGGCTCTTCAATACTTATTTCTCAAATGAGAATCAAGTTTACACAATGGGAAGCCAGTGGTAGACATGTGAAAAAGCATCCCAGCCCATTTTTCTTTCTACTGTTCCAAAAATAGTGCTAATATGCTCAACTTTGCATAAGTCTTCTACCTTTAGCTACTTTCAACGGTTTCATTGAGCATGTGATAATGTCATTTAAAGAAAAAGGTTCAAACTGTAAGTACTGATCATTTAGCGAGATCTTGTGCCCTTACAGATACAAGCACTAGGCACTGACCTGAATTATACTTGCCTTTGACTCAGTGCAATACTTTTAATAGCAGAAAAATAACTAAGGCTAAGATTCATAGGCTTAAAAGATTTCAAATACTTTTGGCCTGCATTGTGTCATTTTGTGATTTAGAGTGCTTGTCCCAATGTGGAGCAAAGAAATAACCTGGTTTGAGAATGATGAATGAGAGAATGAGTAACAGACACAGATTGTGGGTGATCATTTCTCATATTACATTGTTTTATTAAGCTTTAAAAACAAGGTTAGATTCTTTCTATTACTCTGATGAGTTACTCTAGATAGCCAGTGAGGCCCAGATTTCCCTGCCTCTTTTGCTTTCTTCTACTCCCGACCCCCGTCCCTACCCCACTGATACTGCCAACTTTATCTCCCAGTCATCTCTGTGTTCTCCCTTCATTCCAGCCACGTGAACTTATTTAATGTTATGGTCCTTCAATTTCATTCCCATGCTACATATAATGACATGTGGCTAGGAGTTTGAGCCTTAATCTGTCTTGCCTTTGAAATGCAACTGCCTTGCTTCAAATTTAAAATAGTAAAAACTAACATCTTATTCCCTGATAATTACACAAAAGAAAGCTCATTGATTGAAGCCTGTGACACACACACACACACACACACACACACACACACTACCCCTGATTATTCTGAAGTTTCAGCCTAAACTCAGGCCCTACAACCAGGAAGTATTTATAAACTTACCTCCGTTCCACAGGCTGTTAGGTCATATATCAGTTACTGAACTACTGTGCAATATCGCAGTACTTTAATTTTTTTTGTGACATACTTATAAGGAACTGGAACTGTGATTTGTTTGTCTCTGTATTCCCTGTACCAAGCAAACAATAAGTACTCTGATAATATCTATTGACACGGAACAGTTACTACTTTGCTTTTTACCCACGCTGACCTAGATACTGAAGCTTGAACTCAGAGCCTTTATACTCAGATACATCCCAAGCCTTTAAAAAAAATTTTTTTAAAAACTGTTTGTTTTGTTTTTTGAGGCAGGATCTCACTTGTAGTTTAGGTTGGCCTTGAGCTCATTATGTAGACCAAGCTGGCTTCAAACTTGTAGCAGTCCTCTTGCCTCAATCTCTCTTAAATCTTTTCTTTTTTTTGATAGGGGGTACTAGGGATTGAACTCATGACCTTGCGCTTGCCAAGCAGGCACTTATGCCTGCTGAGCTAAATCCCCAGCCCTAACCTCTCTTAAATTTTAAGACAGTCTCACCTAAATTGCTAGGTTGCTCAGGTTGAGTTTGAACTTTCCATCCTCCTACCTCATCTTCTTAGAGTGCTGGGATTACAGGTGTTTTAGATAAAACAAAAATATTTATTTGATAAGAATTTCCTCAGGTTGGATTAATTGTTACAGTTAAAAATGTGAGATAATCACTGTCCTATGATTTCCCACTGTACCCCTTAAAAGTTATGTTCTACAATGTTAATTTTAAAAGTGAGTGATAGAAAACACTTTTCTAATGAATCACAAATGGAGAGTTCTGTTAGAGAGGTCATGATGAAAGAAAGCATGAAAGAAAGAAAGGAAGAAAGGAGGGAAAGAAAGAAGAAGAAAAAGTTGTTTAACAATAGTCATTAAATACTCAAAGAGATCTAAGAAAGCTGAGCACAATTAACTTTTATAAGGTTAATTATTGCCAGGCACCATGCCCTCTTATTCCTTCCAGGAGAGTTACAGTCCAGATATGATAACAGGACACACGCTAATAAAAAGGAAAATATGTAAAGAGGTGCCTGTTACATGCCAATAAAGAATAATTACAACCCAGTAGGAACACTACCTAATCTCTGAGAACCAGAGGGTCTTACTTGTCTCACTAGAGTGAAAGGTACAAAATTGATTACCAACACATGTTGAAAGAGCGTCCATCAAAATAGAAAAACTTCAGCTAGCAGTATATTATTTAATTATATCTTCATATCAAATATCCTGTCACTGAGAACAATTAAAAATAAAAGTAACTTTTTAAAATTAAAAAAAACGTTTATTTGAACATGTTGCAGTGCAAAAGGATTACATTCATTGTGGAGAATTGGCATGTACACACAACACATCATAATTCTTCTTAGTTTCTCCCTCCTCTCTCTCTCTTGCTCTCTCGCTCTTGCTCTCTCCATCTCTAGATCACCTTACCACTTGCAAAGATTTATCTCCCAGGTACCTGTTCTCTCTTAAAGTGTAAGTTACACTCCAGTTTGAAAAAACAAATCTCATCAACATTTCAGATGGCATATTCAATTGTAAATGTGAACCTGTGCTAATAGTCTCCCCAATCCAGTGGTGCACTCACCCCATATTGGCCTCTTTCAGGAACCCAGTTCTCTTCCACAATGTCTGATGTAAAAATCTTCTCTCCCACAAAGCCACTGACCTCTCCCCACCTCATAGAAAACTAACTCATTTCTCCATCATCTTTGCCAATTTCCTACTGGACACAAGTATTTTCATATTGAATTTCTACTGACCTTAAGTATCCTATTTTGGACCATCAGTAAATTGGGAAGAAGTGCAGCTTTTAGTCTGTAGTGATTTCTTCTGGCCGCCTATTAGGCATACTCAATGTCAGTGGGCACCATATTCCAGAGATAAAATTGCCTGTTAGTTTACCTGCACCCTGTGCTTATCACCTTGTGACCTAAGCACAAGGTGTTTTCCTGAATTGGTATAGCTTCCTGCTTTAGACAAAAAACAAATTGTGAAGCAGCCTGTAATTGTTCAGTACAGGTGTCTACATCCTGAGCTTTTTAAAGCAAAGCTACCATCTTCATTAGTTGCCCAAGCAGCAGGAATCTTACCTTTCAAGTTCTGATACTTAAAAATGTTACGTATTCAAACAAATATTAAACTAACCCATGGTTCATGTTCACTTAAATACAAAAGCTGGCAATAGCAAACAAGTAGAGCAGGTCTTCATTTTCTGCTTCCCTTGTTAATGTACAGTTGTGACTTGAAAAGTTTGGCTTCCCAAGCCATCCTTTTATTCAAGTCAGACAAAATCTTAGGGAAGTTTCATCTAGCTCATTTTACCAACTTGGAATCTTTCGACCAGAATCAGGGAATGGTAGAATTACTAGCTGGAAGTTACTCTGTATTATTTAGGTCTGTCTTCTCAAAGTTTAATATGCATACAAATTAGGATTTGGTTAAAGTGCAGGTATTTATTTATTGGTGATACTAGAGGTTGAACTCAGTTCCTTTGTACTGAGCTACATTCCCAGCCTATATTTTATATTTTTTACTTTGAGACAGTGTCTCACTAAGTTGCTAAGCTTCCTAGGTTGGTCTTGAACTCACGATCTTCCTTCTTCAGCCTCCCAGACTGCAGTAATTACAGGGGTGCCCTACCACACCCAGTTCATTTAGTCTTATTTTTATATTTTAGCTTGATGAAACAGTTTCAAAGATTCTAGTAAGTGAAGCACCTTTTAATATGAGGATAGATTATTTTTGCCTTTTTTTTTTTTAAATCTCATAATAGGGAACCTAATGTGAGAAACGGGATGTTTTTCTCTACTTTCTGACCCAGTAATATTAAACTGTGACTCAGAGTTCTTTGAGAGTCAAATTTATAGGGCTTTTGGGGGAGGAGATTCTGCTAATATTTCTTATCCTTTTAATATAATTTTAAAACTTTCTCATGATATTTAAAATATTTTAAATATATATTTACCGATTATTAGACCCCTGGTCTCTGCATTCCTCTAGGAAAGCAATAGGGAATCGATAGATAATTTCCAAATGGAAGAAGGTGCTTCATCCCTAGAGCCTCTTAACCCTGAGCAACCTAAGCTGTTTTCTCCTTTCCATCCAAGCACTAATCAGCCCTGACCTTGCTTGGCTTCTTGAGACCAGACAGTAGGCATGTTCAGCCATAGAGTAAACTACTGCATCTCTCTGAGACAAGGTAGGAAACAGAATGACACTTAGGGCTAACCGCTTCTTATTTTAAAAATGAATTGTTAGAATACACAGGTAATATTAAGACATGTTTACTGTATATCCACTGGATACAAGGCTCTATATTTCATAAAAGTTGTAAAATGTAATTTCTATCTACGTGTAGTTGGTGCAGTCTACTAGAGAAGGCCACACATAAAACTATAACAAATCAAGTAATGATTAGAATCAGGTAATAGTAGA
Organism: Dolichotis patagonum; assembly: GCA_004027295.1. Lineage (NCBI taxonomy): Eukaryota > Metazoa > Chordata > Mammalia > Rodentia > Caviidae > Dolichotis > Dolichotis patagonum. The sequence goes on from PVJX010010206.1 coordinate 29,947, forward strand.
GCCACACCAACCTTAATTTTGTGGAAGAGCAAGTAGGATCTGTAGAAATTCAGAGAAAGGGGTAATAATTATGTACAGCTAGGGTAGAGGCTTTTAAAAAAATTTCTGATAACAGTTATCTCAGAAGATAAGTGTGATATAAAACAGAAGCAGTTGCCTTTCATCTAGAAAGGACTTTTATCAGTACTAACAGAAAAAAACACTTATCAAACGCTAAAAAAAAAGCCTTTGTTAACTTGTAATAGAATGCAATTTCTTTTTTTTTTTTTATCGGTACCAGGGATCAAACTCACGACTGCCTGCTTGCAAAGCAGGCGCTTATGCCGCTGAGCTAAATCCCCAGCCCCTAGAATATAATTCCAAAGACACCTGGGACCCTCATTTTACATGAGATAGGCTACTGGCCAGTACTGAGCCTTTTAGCATCTGCTTTTTGTGACTGGAAAATGAGAAAATGGTGAGTTTTAAGATCTGTCCCAGTCTACAGTTATAAAATTATGGTGTTTCTTGGAAACTTTGGAGTCGAAAAACACATTAGATTGTCAACTTCATACATAAAGATTTTCTAACATCTAGCAAATTTACTATTTGGTATTGTTGATTAACAGTAGAAATCTCCAATCTGCTTTTTTTTTTGTCAAATATGTTTGTTGAGCGTTTATTATGTTACAGACCTACGGTAGACATGAAAGCAGAAAACAAAACCTTGCCTTCAAGGACCTTACAGAGGCAGTCTTGAATCAATATTTACTTAAAAATGTGATGAGTCAAGATTATTGAAGGGGGAAAGAATAGATTTGTTGGTGTAGTTTTTTTTAACAATGATGTTGTTGGGACAATCGAAATATTCACATAGAAAGGAGTAAAGTTGGACTTTATCTAATCCAAGTGAATTTAAAATGAATCAGATCTAAATCTAACTTAAAATTGTAAAGCATTTAGAAGGAAATATAGTAGTAAACCTTTGTAACCTTGAATTAGGCAATGGTTTCTCAGATATTTAAATATAATGTCAAAAGCACAAATAAAAAAACAAATAAATAAAGTTGGCATCATTGAAAAAATAAATGTTAGTGCTTCAAAGAAACCATTAATATTTGGCTATTATAAATTGCACAATAAACATGGATGTGCATATGTTACTGTACGACTTTTTAACACTTTCAGAAGCTACTTAAAAGGAGGAATAGTTGAGTTAAATGGAAACTCTAGTTTTACTTGTTTGAGAAATTTCCATACTGATTTCCATGTAGATTGTACCAATTTATACTCCACCAACCATTGGGAAGCATTCTTTTTTCTGCACAGCCTCGGCATTTGCTATTGATTGATTTCTTCATGATAGCCATTCTTTCTGGAGTGATATGGAATCTCATTATTTTAATTTGTATTTCTTAAATGACCAGTGATGTTGAACATTTTTTCATATATTTATTTGATGTGTGTATTTCTTTATCTTAAAAGTGTACATTCATTTCAGATAATCCATTTCTGAATTGGGTCTTTAAATTTGGAGGAAAAAGTTTTTTTAGTTCTTTATATACATATTTTCTAATATTAGTCCTTTGAGGAATAGCTGGTAAAAATCCTTTCCCATTCTATGGGTTATCTCTTCATCCTGTACAGCCTAGGCATCCACCAACAGATGAATAGATAAAGAAATTATGGTTTTTATATACTTTGCCATAAAGAAGAATAATCTTGAGACATTTTAAGCTAAATGGACCATACTTTTAAGTGAAATAATTCACACATATGTTTAAATATCACATTGTTTCTCTTGTGTGAGAAACTAAAAATGTAAATAAGGACCAAAATGGATGATAGATATTGGGAAATAGGAAAAAATGTTCAAATGGGAAGGGGAACAGAGGGTAGGAGCATGGAGGGGAGGGAAGGAAGACAAAAAAAGGAAAAAGAGAATGGAGGGGAAAAAATGGAAGCAAAGCTTTCATAAGTGGGAAGGGGAGAAGGGGCTGAAGGATGGGCAGAGGAATGGAGAAAAAAAAAAAAAGGAATTAAGATATATTTTGTATGGGTAAAAAAATTCCCTAAGATGAATGTGATCAATATGTATAGACAGATATATTCTAATCAAAAAATAGTAAAACTCATTTTGTTGTTGGTGATGTGGCTCAGTAGTAGAAAAACTACGTAGTAAAAGCCCTGAGTTCAATTCCTAGCGCAGAAACAAAATAAAACAAAAAAGCATTCCACAGAATGGGAAAAACTTTGCAAAAGGTATATCTAATGAAGGACTAAAATCCAAAATAAAACATTCTTACAACTAAACAATGAAAAGACAACTCAATTGCTCTTTATGAGCAAAGAATTTGAATAGGCATTTGTCTAAAGAAGACAATGAAATGGGCAATGAAAACAAAAAACATTCATTAATTATTAGAGAAATCCAAATAAAGATCACAATAGGATACCACTTCAAACCCACTTGACTGGGCTATGATAAAAAGATGAACATTTATTTGTCAATTATACATTCATCAATTTATACAATTATAAAGCTGTGTAGATGTGGAGGGAGAGGAGACAGAAAGTAACATATTATTTGATGTGCATAAATTGGGATACAAGTACATTACTTGTGGGAATGTAAATGGTAAAGCTGTTTTGAAACATAATTTGACAGTCCGTCAACATGTTAAATATAGAATCATCATGGAGTTCCCTCTTAGGAATGTATCTGTCAAGTTTACTCCTAGGTATATCTAAGTCCATTTTCTATAGCTATAAAAAAAAAAAAACAGCTGAGACAAGGTGGCTTACAAAATAGAAATTGATTCAGCTCTTGGTTCTGGAGGCTGGTCAGTTCAAAAGCATGGTGCTAGTATTCACTTGGTATCTGGTGAGGGCTTTCTTGCTGAGTTATAACACAGTGGAGGGCAACACCTCGCGAGTCTGTACCAAGGCCTAATTTGTGTCTGAATTGTGAGAAATTGAAAGAAGCTGATGTATAAAAGCCCTTGGAAACAGGAAAGTTGGAAGGTATTTGTGAGTAAAAAGATGCTGACTCTGTTAGCCAGGGTAAGTCCTTTAGATTTAGTCCTCTGAGTTGTAGAAATCGCCTGCCTTTTGAGGGGAGAAGAGGAAAGTGAAGATGAAAGCCAAAGGAAAAGTGACCCAAAATGAACTAGAATGCTAGTCCAGGACCTTAGGAGAGGAGGTAGATTCTTAGCTTCATTAAATGTAAACCAATGCTGATATCTTAGAAGCTATTGATGTGGCCCTTTTGCTGATAATGAATTGCTAAGCATTATATGATGACAGCATCTTTTTTTTTAATGCTTGCTCCAGCAAATATTTTGATAAAACCAAACCTTATATGATTCCAGCAAGAAATGCTTACTCTGAGCCATGTGTAGTGGTGCATGCTTGTAATCTCAGCACTTGGGAGGATGATTGCTGTGATTTCAAGGCCAGTATGGGTTACATAGTGATTTCAAGGCCAGCCCGAACTATACAGTGAAACCCTGTTCCCCCAAAACAAACACAAACAAGAAATGCTTACTCTGAGCAGCAGTTGAGTCTCTAGTCCAGGTACCATATGGCCATATTGGAAGTCTTGGTGCTAATTTTGATTTTGTCAGTGACTGTAGCCGCAGGTCATTTACGGAAGTTGCCATGTATTTATTTCCCTTTCAGAGGTTAGATGATGACAACTTTAACTTAACTGACTTTAAAATGTCATGTAAATAAGCATTTCAAAGCCCTTCAGAGTTCACTGGTAAACATCACCCTTTAAATGTAAAATAGACATTGTATTATTATTTTCCTGACTTAAATTTTATTTCCCCCAGCTTGCTCTTGAAGATTTCTCTAATTATAATAACAATAAAAATAACAACAAATCTTTTTGATTCTTAGTCTGAAAAAAATGTCCCTGCTGTGTATTATGGAAAAAGCAAACGTGTCATATTTACCTAATGCACTGCAGTTATACACTATCACACTTAAATCAATTTATTTCTCCTAATAAACTAATTAGGAGAAATGAGTGCTACTCCCAGGTTCATCAATGTATATCGGGTATGATATACATTGAATTCAAATTTTTTTTTGAGACAAGGTCTCACTATATATTCCAGATTGCTAGCCTCAAACTTGCAACAGTCCTCCTGCTTCAGCCTCCCAAGTGCTGGTGCTGGGATTAAGGGCATGTGCCACCACATCTATAACCCAGACATATCTAGAAATGTGTTCCACCAATTCCCAGGACAGATCTTAAAGCCATCCAAGTCACACTACACCCTAACTGCCACAGATAACAAGAAAATTATCTACCTTTTAATGTTTGAATTGATTTTCATAAAACTACTTCAAATAAACTATACAAACCTTCCTCAAAATAAGTATGCCAATATTACACAAATTATTTAAATAAAGCTATTGTACGTATTGAATCATCAGAGCCAGGCATGGTGACATATGCCTGTAATCCCACTTGGGAGCCTGAGGCAAAAAGGTCACCCCAAGTTCGAGGCCAGCCTGAACTACATAGGGAGTTTAAGGCCAGTCCAAACTACTTAGCAAGACCTTATTTTAACCTACTCCTCCAAAAGATAATCGTCATAGCAGAAATCATTATGAATTCAATATATATATCATGTTTTCCAAAAATGTGTAGTGTATATCCTGCATAGTGATAATTCATATGACAAAACTAATTTATTTAAGGCATGTAGTTTGATGGCTTTTAATATATTCACATTATTATACAACCATAATATACACCTAATTCCAGTGTTTGTTTTTTTTTTCCATTTTTTAAAAAAATTTTTATTTTAAAAGGGTGTAAAATTAAACACAACAAAACAGAACAGAATGGGACATAAGGAAGCATAAATTTGAAAGCTAGACAACCCAGGATCTTTACTATCTGTCATATTGTCTCCCATTCTCCTCCAAATGGTTGTCCATATCTTTGCATATGGGGAGCTCATACTAAATAACATAGCCAATCTTTTCACAAGATGTGTAGTTCACTGGCTCCTACTTGCTAGGCGGGGGGGGGGGGAAGGGGGACACAAGATGCGGGACAGGACGACATGAGATGTCTGATTCTCAGCCCACATGCAGGCAGGATCGCAGTCGCCCCCCAGAGATGGGAAGAGTTCCTTGTTCTCCCCGCATCCCAAGTCAACTGCACGGTGCAGGTCCCGATGTGCCAGGGTCTCTCTCCTTCAGGCCGCTGAAAGTCTGCCACACTCTCAACCGCTCCCAGAGAGGGGAGGAGTTCCGTGTTCTCCTGGCACCCTGAGTCAACCGCACCTTGCAGGTCTGATGCGCCAGGGTCTCTCTCCTTAAGGCTGCTGAAAGTCTGCCACACTCTCAGCTGTCCCCAGAGAGGGGGGGATTTCCTTGTTCTCCTGGTACCTGAGTCAACCGCACCATGCAGGTCCTGATGCGCAAAAATATGGAACGCTTCACGAATTTGCGTGTCATCCTTGCGCAGGGGCCATGCTAATCTTCTCTGTATCGTTCCAATTTCAGTATATGTGCTGCCGAAGCGAGCACCAGTGTTTGTTTTTTTATCTTTTTAATTTCTGGTTTTGGTTTTGTGAGATGAGATCTCTCTATGTAATTCAAGCTGGCCTTGAGCCCACTTTGTAGCCCAGATTGGCCTCAAGGTCATGGTGCTCCTTCTGCCTCAGCCTCCCAAGTGCTAGGATTACAGGCATGTGCCATTATGCTCAGTTCTCCAGCATATATTTGTCACCCTAAAAAACACTTTGTGCTCATTTTGCAGTCATTCCCCATTCCATCTTTTCTGCAACCCCTGGCATCCACTCATCTTCTAGTTCTAGCTTTCAGTCTCTATGATCTGCCTATTCTGAACAATTAATACAGGTGAGTTATTTGGGCTTTACAGAAATTAAATACTATCATTCATTCAATATGTATTTATTGGCACTTGTTGTTTTAAGAACCAAGAATGTAGCAGTGAACAAAATATGGCGCTTACAACCAGAAGGTCAATGGGAAGAGTAAATAAAGAAATGACGCATGTAACATGGTGTCTTGCATAAGTGTGTCATGAAGAAAAGTTTGAGCAACAGAGAAGGTGTATGCTGAGAGGGCCATGTTCATTAGTTCACAAGTGCTCTCTGAGACATTTGAACAGAGGCCTGCATGAAGGGAGGAGGAGAGATCCCGGTGAAAGGCATTCCCAGTCAGGGAAGAAAAGTCAGGCGGCCAGGTGACTGAGCACATAGATGGAGAAAAATCACACAAGGCCTCATAGGCTCCTGGTGAAAACCCTGGAATCTGTGCTGGGTGTGATGGGGAGCTCCTGGAGGATTTTATAGGACAGTGGCACAATCTGGTTTACATTTCTGCTTTAGGCTACTGTGTGGAGAACAGACAACAGAGGAGCAAGAATGGAAGCCAGGTGACTTCCAAGAGCCTATTGATGTGGTTTGGGTGAGGGATAACGGTATCTGGGCCCAGGCTGATAACAGTGGAGATGGTGAGAAATGACAGATCTGGTTTGCATTTTTATGATTTCACCTGTGCTCATGGTGGCACAGCCAGAGATGAAGTTATGTTTAAAGGTGGAGCTGATAGGATTGGAGAGGTCACAGAGAGAGCCAAGCCAGGATTCAAATCTGTTTATCTGATTCCGAAGCCTACTTATAACAACTCCTCTGAGCTGCCATAATGCTAAGCAAACACTGAGCATGAAAGCAGAATGGAATTGAGAGTACATAGACCCTTCAAGAGTTTCCTGTACCAGCACACTTGACCAGGGCCTTGTGGCATATGGCAGAACACTAGACAGGGTGAGTAGGAGGTCAAAGTGCAAATTCTGCAGTAACCATGGATTCTTTCTCATTTTGGGTCATATGACTTCTAAAGGCCCTTCTAGTTCTAGCAGTCTGTGTTGCCACTATTTAGCACCTGGGGAAAAAACAGCCTGCTGGGTACACTGCTGCCCACAGATACTAGAAGGAAGATTAAGACTGATAAGCATATGATTAACACACTGACTGTTATAAGAGTATGTAAGAGGTAGCATTACAGGTTATGTTTCTAGTTTTAATACTGTCTTACTTTTCTCTTTGCTGAGATAAAATACCTGATGCTGAAAGTTAAAAGAGGAAAAGTTTATTTAGCTCCAAGTTTGTAGTGGTTGCAGTCCATAATTGGCTGGCTCCAAGGCAGGGTGGTGAGGCAGAGAGGCATTGCAGAGGAGAAACAGTTCATAGCGGGCAGAAGGTAGCACAACAAGGGATGACTACAGCTCTTTCTATCCCTTATATATTTTCCAGGCTTCTTTTTTTAAAAAAAAACTGGCACCAGGGATCAAACTCATGACCATGTACTTGCAAGGCAGGCACTTATGCCACTGAGTTAAATCCCCAGCCTGTTATCCAGGCTTCTTGGGGTGAATAGAACTCATACCCTTCATCCTGGTGCCCTTGATCCTAGCATTGCACCATGAATCAATCTCAATACACACTCTACATCCAGCTACCTCTGAAAAGCTCCATCTATGACTGCACGAGGCTTTGTTGGGAGGGAATATCTAAACACAAGCCATAGAAAATACTACTCAATTTATTAAAATTATGGTTTTAGCATATTTTAAGAAACAGAGAAAGCATGTCTATTTATTGTATCATTCCAGTTTTTTACTGAAATATTTTTCCTTGTTCATCCAACTATCTAAGTAATCATTCTCTCCAAAAAAAGCCTATAGTTAATGAATCATATTTAATAACGTTGGTTGAGCAAACTAGATGCAGGAAGACCCTGATAAAAGTTAAAAAAAAAAAGCAGGTCCACTACCAAGTGGACGCCTGAAATCCCAGCTACTTAGAAGGTTGAAACAGGAGGACTGCAAATTTGCTCTGGGCAACTTAGTGAGATCCTGTCTCAAAATAAAGAATAAAAAGGACTGGGGATGTAGCTCAGTGGTAGAGTGCCCCTAGACTGACTCTCTAGTATGGAAATGACCTCATATGTATGGTCTAACACAGTAGCCTCTAGCTACCTACAACCAGTAAGCAATTGAAATATGACTAGAGTTCAGAGGAACTGAAATTTTGTTCCAATTTTTTTTTTGGACAGAGTCCAGAATGGCCTGTGTTTCCCAGAATAGCCTTGAATTCCTGGGCTTAACTAGTAGTTCTGCCTCAGCTTCTCAAGTAGCTGGGACTATGGAGGCACACTGCTGCATTTAGCTTGTAACTAAAATTTTAAATTTTCCTCTTCTTCCATTCCTGTTGTCCTTATGATTTTCCTAATGATTAATATAGTCTCCCATGTACTTTCCCTGTCCCCTGTTTTACTCTTCCAATCCATCCTTACAAAGCTAGAGGAATTTTTCTAAAATCAAATGGGAGCCTAACACTTTCTAGGTAACTTCCGTTAGTTACTTCTAGTAACTTGCAGTAAGTTCAACTTGCTAGGATACCATATAAATACTTTTGTTAGGAAATGACAAACAGGTAAAATACTTTTTTGTTTGAAGTTTCTCTCTCTCTCTTTTTTTTCCTATCTGTACGGGTGATTGAACTCACAACCCTGTGCTTATAAGGCAGGCACTTATACTGCTAAGCTAAACTCCCAGCCCAAAATTAAGTTTCTTAAGAGAAGTACTTTACTATACTCTCTCTCTCTTTTTTTTCTTTTTAATC
>PVJX010010206.1:38703-58015 GCA_004027295.1 Dolichotis patagonum
CAAAAGGGGGCAGTACAGAGCAGATCAGAAGAGGACAACATAGGCAACACAGTACTTTACATTAAGTCAACTGGACATCAACAGTATCTAACACCATATCTCTTACTCTGCTATAGTTGAGCATAGTTTCAATTACAATAATATCAAACATAACACAATAGTATAAAGCCATGCATACAGTGAAAGAATTCCAGGGCTTCTTTTTAATCTTTTGAACCAGGGTCCCTTTAAGTTGCCCTGGCTGACCTTGGACTCAGAATCCTTCTGCTTCAGCTTCCAAAGAAGCTGGCATCACAAGCATGCCACATTACATCCAGGTGTGCTCTAATGTTTTACCTTGGATGTAGTAAAGAAAATTTGGCTTTGGTGATACAAAGCTTACATTAAGACCTCACTCTGGTACATGCTAAGCAGTTAGAAAAGGTTTCTACCTTGAACTTCTCTGTACATAGTCTCCAGTAGTAAATGAGAATGAAAACTATGTTGGGAGTTGTGAAGATCAATAAATGAGTTAAATAGAAATTCTTTGCATTTAATAAAAAACTTCATTAATATTATTTGTTGTTTTAATAAATATTAAACTTTTAAGTGCTATTTAAAAGCCATATTGGATTGATTTTACTTACTGAATATTCTCATTTTTAAGGCCACTGCATGAGGAAACAATAAGGACATATGCATTTGACACTTGAAGGAAAGGAGGATGCAAAGGAACAATTTTGGCTCATTATTCCAAAAACTTCTTGGAATTTTGCATTTTCCATCTTTAGGTCTAACACTGTGCTTCCTTCACTCTTACTTTTCCAAATAATAGTTTTGTCAATAAATACCAATGGACAGTTTTTATTTTTTGTATTGAAGATGTACTGAACTATATACCCACTAACTTTTATTTTTTTATTTTTAGATAGGGTCAAGACCTTGCTTAGTTGATAAAATGCCTAGGGTGGGTGCAACTTGCTATCCTCCTTTCCTGCCTCAGCCTCCAGAACGCTGGAATTACAGGCATACTCGACTATGCTCGGCTCCAATGGACAGTTGATTACTGAGAGCTAAATGACAGTGGTATCACAGCAACAAGTCAAAAAGAAAAAGTTAGGCTGAGTGTGGTGATGCACACTTGTACTCCTAGAATTTGGGAGGCTAAGGCAAGAGGATCACCTAAAGTTTGAGGCCATCCTAGGCTACACAGTGAGTTCATTGCCAGCCTGGACCACACAGCAGGGCTGTCTCAAAAACAAAAACAAAAACAAAAACCAAGTAAATATTTTTAAGTATCTACAGGAACTTTTCAAGTTTTTTTTTTTTTCAGTGAGTTCAAAGATTAGTTATAGGAAGGGCATTACCATTAACTAGGAGAATAAGGTGAAAAAAATTATCAGCTGGGAGAAGGAAGTAAAGGAACAATTCAAGTTCACCTGGGAAGTGTTCCTCTCCCTTCTATGGCACATTCTCAAGCTGGATTTCTTTCAAATCCTTCATTTCTCAATTCTTGAAATTAATGTGACTCCACTATTTCATGAAATGCAAGAAGAGACATCGTTGATGATCATTATGCTTTTTTTTTTTCCTATGAAGAGCAACAAAGATTTGGCATTCCTTTACTTAGGTTTTCAAAGCACTTAATGAATCTGATTCAGAACATTTATAGGTAAAACTGTGAGGAAATGTCTGTAAAACCCACTCCACTTTTCTGATTAAGACGTCTCTTTGGAGACACGTCTTTATATTTTATATAGTTAATATTTTACTCATTGTTATACGTTTGTCTCACCCTCAGAAGAACTGGCATATAATAAATCACACTAACCAACTAGATGCCATTCCTGCTTGTTTCCTGTGGTGTTCATGCTCGTAGTCCCTATTAAGCGCTCAGTAAACTTGGTGGCCTCTCTCCTGCTGCGACCTCCAGCCCCCGGGCGTCCCAAGCCCCAGACTCTGCAGCAGCACGTTGTGTTTCCCTCGGAGACTTTAGCATCTAATCCGCACGGATATTTTCTGTCAAGTAACTCTTTGCATTGGCTTTGGTATATGTCTTCAAATATCGAATTCTAAGCAGAACTTTTTATATCGTTACAGATCCTAAGAGTTGGAAGAGCCTAGCAGGAGAAAACAAGGGCTTGCCATCAGACACCAGTAATTAAGGTGGGGAAACCTGGATTCTCCGCGGAGAGAGCCTGGGCTGAGTGGGAGGGGGCTTGGCAGCCGAGGACCCCACGTGACCTCAGGGGCTCGGGGCACTATCGACCCCGCCCCTTTGCCCGCGGCCGGGGGGCGCATGCGCAGCCCGTGTTAGTGATGGAGGAGAGAAGATGGCGGAAGCGGAGTGAGTGACTTGTTGGTGACTGATGTCGTAACTGGGGGGCGAGTTGGGCAGCGACACGTCCCTCAAGGGGAGAGTTCAGGGCTCTTTCGCGGGCAGTGTAGGAAAAGGGGAGACCCGAGAGCCATCTAATAGTGGAGGAGCCCGTTTGGCCCTGGTCTGGGGACCGACGCGAGCTGGAAGGGTCCAGTTTTCCCCCTGGCGGAGCTGCCCTTCCGCTGTCAGGTCCCAGATTGGCAGGGCCCTGCGAGCATGGGAACCCCTGGGACTGCGGTCGCTGGAGTCCTGCGGGAAACCGGGTCTGGTGGGCCCCTCAGGCGTTGTCATCCCTGCCAGTGGGCCCCACGGGCTGCTGCAGCAGGGAGGGCGCGCACTCCAGGCCTCCCTGGCGCTGCCCTCTTTCCGCCCGGCGCCGCCCCGCTGCTCGGCGCGAGACCCGGACTCCGCTGCCCTCCGCTGCCCTCCGCTCTCCTGCGGGGGGCGTGCAGAGCTGTCCTCGCGCGGGCCTCGGTGTGACAGGGGCTGCCGCCTGGAGTGCAGTTCAAAACACCTGGGGAGGAAAGAGCTTCCCCGCGGGTCTTTGACTGCAGTACTGATGCTTCCCCGGAGGGCCACATTCTTCTGCAGCAGTGTGATGGTATGCTTAGAGACTCTAAAACTTACAGTTTCCTGCGTAGGCCTCTTGTGAACTGCCCGGCTGTATTTTGCAGGTATTAGTACACTTAGACGCCGGAGTTACCAAAATCTTTCTTTTGTGCCAGGCCTCCAAACTCAACGCGTTGGTTTGGCCAGTTGTACTCACCAGTGTTTAAACTTAACGCCTAGAATTTGAATTTGTCTGTGACCATTTTTGGTTAGGAGTAAAGACTGCTTAGCATGATGTTTGGGTTTTAGGGCAACCCTAAACCTGTTTGGTTGAACAGAATAAAACTTTAAAAGGACTAAAATTTGAGCAAGTTCTTTGAAGATCCCTGGTACGTGGTGCAGAGGTGTTAATGACAGGCAGTAGTTTGGTGAAAAGTTTATCTTTCTGTAATATTGAACAGTTACCATTGATACTGTGATTTTTTTGATACTGTGATTTGATGATTGAAAATCAGTTTGAAAAAATGGCAGAGAAGTGTAAAAAGGGTGTGATTTTTTTTTTTCTAATCATGAAATGTGAGGGCCTAGTCCCTCACCCCTTTCACTTTTCTCTTATTAATTGGAAATGGTTTTACTCTGCTTCTTCAGAGCCTACAAATACTGTTTACATATGCAATATAGAACGAATAAAATTTATGTGTTAAAGGAACCCTAGAGGAATAATACTGGCTTGTCTAATTCTTTGTGGATGAAATAGAAAATGTTCTTGTTACATTTTTGTCAGTTCTTCTCCAATGTGAGTTGGGTTACATTTGTTTCTCAGGAGGAAAGACCTATGTGAAAAAGCAGATAGAATGTAGTATTTATATACAATGGAGTATTACCCTGCCAGGAAGAAGGATAAGCCGGAGTCATTTGTAGGAAAATGGATGCATCTCCAGACCATACATGAAATAAATAGGACACCAAAGTTTAAATATTGCATTTTCTCTCTTGTGTGAAAAACCCAAAGGGTAAATAAAGATTATACTAGAGGACAGATATTGGAAAGAAGGAAGAACATGTTCGAATGGAGAAGGGAAAAAGGGAGGAGGGAGGAAAAGAGAGAAGGGAAAGAAAGAAAAGAAAAAAAGAGAAGGAAAATGGAAACAAAGCTTTTGTAAGTGTAAAAGGGGAGACAGATTGAATAGAGGTTATAGGAATGGGGAAAAAAGAATCAAGATATATTGTGTATAGGTACAAATTCCCTATGATGAATATGATCAATATATATGACAAATATGTATTAATAGAAAAATAACAAAGGAAAACCAGTATAACCTTATCTATTTTTCACCATCATGCACATTTTTGGTCCTAAAAAATACCAAAGTTTTACATAGTTTTTGAACAATATCGAAGTCCTTAGATTTGACTTTGAATGTTTTAATTTATTCAGATGTGGATTCTGTGTTGGGTGAATTTCTGTATCACAAAATAAGCGAGGAAAAAGATTTTTAAAAGTCTGGTACAGAAATGTACTCTAAGTTTCAAAATTTAGAGCAATACTTTTTTGAGAAAGAGGTTTTATAAGGCTGTAGGAAGTTACTGTCAACTGCTACTCTATTTCTCCAGTCAGTAATCTGCGAATAAATAAAAGTCAGATACAGTAAAGAGAATGCTAAGAATGATTGTGAGAAAAGCTGTATGAGTTAAAAATTTGTTTATTAACTTTATTTTTAAGATAGCTTATTTATTTTTAAGATAGTTTATTTTTAAAGCAAAGTATATATGGTAGCCACAACTAAGCTAATAAGTCTAAATCCTCAGGAATTCTTTTTTTTTTAATTTTAATTTTAATTTTTTTTATTTTTTATTTTTTTTCCTCAGGAATTCTTTTTAAATAAAAGAACAGCTTTAATTTGTAATTATGAGCCGGATGTGGTGGTACACGCCTGTAATTCCAGCACTTCGGGAGGCTGAGGCAGGAGGATTGTTGCGAGTTCAAGACCAGCCTGGGCTACAAAGTGAGCTCAAGGCCAGCCTGAACTGCATAGAGAGACCTTGTCTCAAAAAATTTTTTCTGTAATTGCTAGTATGATCAAAAGAATGTCAAGAATTGATTTAAGGTATTCCAATTTTTAAATTTTTATTTTTCTTGAGTGTTCAGTATTCTTTCACTACTGGTTTGAATTTGGGTCCCTCATTTTTCAATAATGCAGAGATAAATTTTAGGCTAGGCTTGTTCTGAGTTATGTTCTCTATAGGGGTGAAATATTTTTCCCTTCTAAGTATTGTTGGTGACTGTATGCTAGCTGTGTTTTATGAAGTCCTTCTTAGGAATTTAGACTTTCTTTCTTAGGAATTTAGACTTTATGTCTTTGGGCTGAATACTCTTTAAACTTTCTAAGATAGTGCTTTTTCCAATGCACATCTTATCTGTTACCTGCCAGATTTAAGGACCACAGTACAACTATGGATAGTGAACCAAACCCTGGAACATCTTCTGTATCCACAACCACCAGTAGCACCACAACCACCACCATCACCACTTCCTCGTCTCGAATGCAGCAACCACAGATCTCTGTCTACAGTGGTGCAGACCGGCATGCCGTACAGGTATTTAGCTAGGATGATGGATGGGTTGAGACTTAGGCTGTCATGTTACCTTTTGCTTTAGCCAGATGCATATATTAATTCATATCCTGAAATACAGTTAGACTTGCTGACATTTAGGCTGGCGATGTAGCTCAGTGGTAGAATCCTGTCTTGGCATGTGCAAGGCCCTGGATTTGATCCTCAGGATTTGCAAAAAATGTTAATGTTTGAAACAACTCACAACTACATTATTGAATAATCATACTATTGAGATGGCTTGCATTTGTCAGCATGTAGCTATGTGTCTGGACAGTTTTAACCAGAAGATCTGTAGGTGCTATTACAAAGTGAAGATACTCAACCCAGAGCCCTACCCTACTTAGTTTCTTGTTGCTGTCACAGAATACCAATAACCACAATTTAAGCAAAGACAGATTTGTTTTGGCCTATGTTTTCAGTCCATGGTTGGCTATTCCCAAAGCAAGAAGGGTCTGGGTGGCGCAAAGTTGCTAGCACTGTGGCAGCCAGGAAGCAGACAGAGTGGGGATGATGGGAAGGAGACACCCTTCTCAGCCACACACTAGTGACTGCCTCTGACCAGGCCTGGCCTCTCACCAATGCACTCAGCTCCCACACTCACCAGTGGATGAATCCCTGCCATGTGTACAGCACCCCTGTAATCCAACTACCCTTTGAAAGCCCACCTCTAGGACATGAGGACATTCTGGATCTAAACTGTAACAAATGTCAACATGCAGAATGCCTCTAGGTTTTTCTGAACCCCAATATAGACTTAGGGAGATCTTTTCAGGTCTGTAGATATTTTAAGAGTTTTATTTTTAAACTTAGGTGGCCTAAGTATCCCAATGAGGAAGATCTCTTTGACACCTAGTAGAATGGAAAGGGAATTTTTGGTAGACTCTTAAGCTTAGTCACTTAGTTTAGAAATTAAAGCTTTCTTAGTTAAACTTTATAATAATGGAAGCAATATGGTATTGTTTGTAAAGGGCACGAACAGCTGGTTGGGGTGGTACACACCTATAATACTAGTACTCAGGAGACCAAAGCAGAAGGATCCCTGTGAATTCGAGGCCAATCTGGGCTACGTAGTGAGTTCAAGGCCACCTGGACTACATAGCAAGACCTCGTTTCAAAAAAACCAAAATAGACAAACAAAAACCATCAGCATTGCAGTATGATAGGCTCTTTGTTTGAATTCCATTTTCATATATTTGGTATTAGTGTGGCATTGGGTGAGATACAATCTCTTTGAGCCTCAGGAAACTATAAAATTAGGGTAAGGTTGGCAGCTTCCACAGTTACTGTGAGGATTCAATGAAGTATCTAAAACCATGTTTGATACATTATAGATATGCAGTACATAATTAATAGATAGTATCTATTGAACAGTCACCGTGTGCCAAGCATTTGATAAATGCTTTTTGTAAATTGTTTAATCCTCACCACACCTCTATAAAGCAGACATAATTATCTCCACTTTACAAATGGGAAAACCAATGTTTTTAAAAAGCTGAATGTCTTTCCTAAGCTCACATAGCTGGCTAGTATGCTGTCTTACTTCAGTTTGATCAAACTGTATGATCAAAAGAATGTCAGTTTGTACTTTGAACCAGTCTGAATTCTTTTTTTAAAAAAATTTATATCTGCTTGCTTTTTCTAAAATCTGCATAATTTATTTATTTATTTAGTTGTGCTGCAGTGTGAACTCAGTGTCTCACACATACAAGGTAAATATTTTGTGACTGAGCATTCCCAGGCCCTCATAATTATAGTTTTAACTATTTGTGATATAGTCCTTCCTCTGCTTTTTTTTTTTTTATGATAGATATCCATAAAAATATAGTACAATGACTGTTTCCCTATTCTGTAGTTTAGGATTTAGTTTTCTGAGATCATTGTAGAGTGGAATCAGAACCCTTGGGGATCTAGCCAGCTCAGCAGAAATTAAAAATGGAATGCAGAGTGTGCTTTTAACATTCTTGACTTTTCTCAGAGCCAAGGGATATAGAAAGAAGTATCTAAATCTTTAAGCATATGAATGATGTGGTCCCCCCCCGTCTCTTCATCCTTTGTGATATTTTTTGTTCTTTTTTAAATTTTCCTTTGTGATATTTTAATATGCCAGTATTCTCTTTAGTTTTTACTTAAATTGTACATTATTAATAAAAGTAAAGTGTTACTGGAGATACGGAGATGTATTTTACAAATAGCTCTAGTTTTTATATCATAGAATTTCTTCTAAAATGCAATCAAATCAGTATTTATTGACTTATTTTAGTAGTTCTCTAATTTTCCAGATTTTTCAGTCCTGTGAATTCTCATCGTCATTTTTTAAATGCACGTGCCATGCATTTAATTTGTATTTACATGATGCCATAATTTGTAGTTACATGATGCCATGGAATGGATGGAATGGCAAAGAAAGACTAGGCTGACAATAGAAAACTACTACACTGTGACAAAAAATATGTCATGTAGATTACTCATTTGTTATTTCAGTTTTTTATTATGAAATGAGAAGAACATATTTTTTCTGATCATAAATGATGTTATTAAAAAAAGTGTATTATATAATTCCGAATTACTTAATTCTGGCCTGTAATTCTTTGCAACTAGGAATCAAGAACCTACATTGATTTTTGTAACAAGAGCTTATAGTAGGTATGGCAGTCTATAGTTGAAGAGAAAATAAATAGTAGTCATAGAAATACACTTTCTTGAAATTTGGATAAAGGAATTTATAGCTTTATGGTTCCAGTTGCCCTCATTTAGGCTCTTAGTCTATAGGATTACGGCTCTGTTACTCCATTGTGACTTTGAAAACCCCAGTTTGCAGCTGAGATTAAGGTTTTATGTGGTGTTACAGTTGTAGTGCACATGACAGGATTGGGGATGTGGCTGCAAAGGACTGGCATAGTTTGCCTTCTCTTTTGGACAGATGCAGACTTACCTCTGGTCTTATTAGAATACTATATTTGATTTTTCTACATTTATTTATATAAGTTTTGGGCTAAATTTTTAAATATTTACTATAATTAAAATTATTTCATAAGATTTTTAGTAAGAAAAGTTTTATCATAAATTGAAATTAAGAAAAGCAATCTGACGTTTAACAGTGTTGAGTTATTTTAATTTTACGTGATTATTGATACAGTATATAGTAATACCTTGGTACACAAATGCTTTTTTTGGCTAACAGTTCAGCTTGTAAAACAAAAGTATTCAGCAGAATTTTTCTTCTGTTTACAAACTTTATATTACACAACAAACATGACCCTGGCTGTCTTTCTCACAGAAACACAAATGTGATGTTTTCCAAAATCATAAAGCAAATGAAGTTCATAAGCCAAGGCACCATAGTATACTTATTTTAGTTATTTTCAGACATTTATAGAAAAGCACAAACCAGAAGTTAAAAATCACTTCTAATCTAGCTACCAGTAAGTAGTCTTTTAAAAATGCTTTCCAGTGTATCTTTTCAAATATTTTAATATGAAAATGGTACCTTACTGTAAACAATTTTGTAATATGCTTTTTTTTTCAGTTAATGGTATATATGGGGATTATTTTGTGGTGTAGCTCTGTATCTGCACTATGCAATGTATTAGAGTTAAAGCCATTAAAAAAAAAAACCATTGCATGAGCATTTTAGTAGTGCTTATTAGTAGGCTTATACCACTAGTGGCTACTGTGTGGAACAGTGCTAACTTATATTACTATTTGAATTGGCTGCATGATAAAATTATTGGATTCTATACCTAATCTCTGAATTCTACCAACTTTTATGCAAAAAGGTCATACCAATTTAAATTCTTACTCGTAGTATGGGAAGACTTACATTCCTAGTTAGTAGAAGTATTTTTTTAAATCTTTACTCATTTGAAAGTTGGAAAACAGTATCTTGTTTTAATTTATAAGTTTTTGACTACTAATGAGATTGAAGATTCCCTCTGTGCTTATTTGGCTGTTTTTTTAATGAATTTTTTTCTATCGGGTAATTTAATTTGTAATCCTCCTGCCTTAGCTTCTAAGAGTGCTAGGATTATAGGTGTGCACCATGATGTCTGGCTTGTCTGTGTTAACTGTGTAACTGAATCCCAGTGATAATAACTGGAGAAAGATATGTTAGTAAGCTTGATGACTGTGGATTGTAAAATTTTAAGCTGTTTTTTTTGTTTTATTTTGTTTTTTGAGACAGGGTCTTGCTATGCAGTTCAAACTGGCCTTGAACACACTATGCAAGCCAGGCTGGCCTCAAACTCCCAGTGATCCTCTTGCCTCAGTCTCCCATGTGCTGGGATTACAGGCATGTGCCACCATGTCCAGTTTCTAACTTGCTTTTTAAATACTTTATTTTATGATGAAGATTAAAGGTTGAGCTAGGAGTATTACTCAGAAATAGATCATGTGCTTACTTACCATGTGTGTTCAAGGCTCAGAGAGAGATTGAGATTATGACTTGACATTGGTTCAATTGACTTATCACAGGTAATTCAACAGGCATTGCATCGCCCCCCCAGTTCAGCTGCTCAGTACCTTCAGCAAATGTATGCCGCTCAGCAGCAGCACTTGATGCTACACACTGCCGCCCTTCAGCAGCAGCATTTAAGCAGCTCCCAGCTCCAGAGCCTTGCTGCTGTTCAGGTGAGACTGGAATAAGTTAATAATTTATGAGACCAAAGTTTACATTATCTTCAGATAATTACTGAAAACAAATACACTGGTTATTATTTCAGAGTTCTCATGTATCATGTATTTTTCGTGAGCAAATATATTAACAGACTGCCAAGTAGAAACTAATTGGGGGGAAAAAGTGGTATGTTTTATGTGTTACTATTTTTTTTTTCCTGGTATCAGGAATAAAACTCAGGACTTTGCGCTTGGCAGACAGGTACTACCACTGAGCTGTATTTCCAGCCCTGTGTTACTATTTTTTTAACTTATTTTTTTATTAGTACGTATTTATCACGCATAGTGATCACATTCATCATAGGACATTTATACCTGTACATAATACATTTTAATTCTTTGTTTTCCCATTCCCCTCCCTGCCTTCAGTCCTTCTTCCCATCCCCACTTACAAAAGATTTGTCTCCATTTTTTTACTTACATTGTCTTTTTTTCTCTTTTATCTTCCTTTCTTTCCCCTTCCCTTTCCTTTTTTCCCCTTTCTACTTGAACATGTTCTGTGCATTACTGGTGTTAGCTTTTGTCTCATTGCTTTTTTTTTCCTCCTCGGGACTGAGCATTAAACCTAAGCCCTTTGAATGGATCTACATCTCCAGCCCTTTGTTATTTTTCAGTTTGAGACAGATTCTCGCTAAGGCTAGGCTAAGACTTGCAATCCTCCTGCCTCAGCCTCCAAGTGTGCTAGGATTATAGGTGTGCACCATTATGCCTGGCTTGTCTAACTGTTTTACCCAAATTGGAGAAATGCTGTGCTAGTGCTGTGGTTTTGTTGTTTTTTTGGGGGGGGGGGGTTTGTATTGGGAATTGAATTCACGACCTCCCACTTGCCAGGCAGGCGCTTAAGCCACTGAGCTAAATCCCCGGCCCAAGTAGAAAGTTTCTTTTTTTTTTTTTTTAATCGGTACTGGGGATCAAACTCATAACAGCGCACTTGCAAGGCAGGCATTTGTGTTGCTGAGCTAAATCCCCAGCCCCCAGTGTTGTGGTTTTGTGTTCAAAATTCTAGGTGTAACACTGATTACTTAAGGTTATGTGAATTACATTTCTATTTTAACCAGAAATAAGTTAGGTTTTAAAATTATGTAAGTAATTTATATTTGTTTAAAAAAATCAAACAGTGCCTGGGATTTAGCTCAGTGGCTTAAGCGCTTGCCTGGCAAGCATGAGGTCGTGAGTTCGATCCCCGCTACAAAAAAAAAAAAAAAAAAAAAATCAAACAGTGTAAAATTTTAAAAGATAAAAAAAGTAGAGATGTTCCTTTCCACACAGATGTTCCTTTACATACTTCAGAAGTAACCATTATAACAGTTGACATGTATTTCTCCTGAAGTTTTCTGTTAAAAAATACATACAGAAATCTCTGTAAAATCCAACTATATTATTCCTAATAGTAACATAATAAGGTAATGATTAAATGCTTCCTTCTTTTTTTGTTAGTGCATGTTTACAATACAGAATAATAATAATCATTTTGGAGAATTGGTAAATGCATATAACATACTTTAATCATTTCCAGTCTTTTTACCTCCCTCTTCCTTCTACCCACCTAGCCTGATCTCCTTCCCCTTATACAAGAGTCTACCTTTTGGTTTCCTGTCACATCTCCTTTATATTCATTCATTCATTCGTTTATTTATTTACATTTTTGGTTCTCATGTAAGAGAAGACATGCAATATTGTACTTTCTGAGTCTGGCTTATTTCACTTTACATGATGGTCCACCCATATTCTTGCAGATTACGTGATTTTGTTCTTTATGGTTGAAATGTGAATTGTATTGCTATAAATGCTGATTAAATCCTTGTGTTTTAAAAAAGATTTTCATTAATGTTACACTATTTAAATAAAATTTTGTGTTATATTTAATTTTAAATCTCCTTACCAGAGCAGAATCTCAGTTGACTGAACCTGAAAAAAGGTTTATTTCTGTTACCAATAGATACCAGCTGTTGCTGTATCTGTGTTCATAGTGTGAGTTAGGAAACAGAAACTCACTGGCTTTTGATGTAGCTTCAGTTTCTTTTTTGTATTGTTGGTATAGTGATTCTATGTCAGAGATGATAGACACCTATAAAGTAAAACTGACATGAGTATAGCTAGCAAAATGAGATTAGCTGAAGGTTCCTATTTTCAGCTTCTTTTCTTCTTTTTGGGTAAAATTTGTTGGGCCAAAGATTAAGCCATGTTGACCACAAAATGAGTTATTTCATACATAGACCTTTCTGCTTTTTGTTTCTGTGATTTTGTGTTATCCTGAAACCTGGAATGTTTCTAACTTGAGGTTTTTGTAGACATATCATAAAGGTCTTGTGTTTTAGGCAAGTTTGTCTAGTGGAAGACCATCTACATCCCCAACAGGAAGTGTCACACAGCAGTCAAGTATGTCTCAGACATCTGTAAGTACCCTAACTTTTTCCTGTGTTAAAACATTTTTTACATTTTAAATTACAAGTAAACTTTTTATTTGTGAGGCTGTTATTGCACGTGTTGCATGCCATTTAAGTGCCTAGAAATACAACAGTGAGATTGGAGAGTTCAGAGTTAATATGAAGCTTCTGAAAATGAGTCTTAAAAAATTTTTTTTGTATTTTTTATGTATCTTTTTCTGATTATGTGCAGATATCATGTGATTCTAAATTATTTCAATTTTCATTGTAAATTGAAATATAAATTACAAGTATATTGGTCAACCATTTACTGTGCTATACTAAAATACGTTACATTGTTAGTGGATATCCAAATATTTCTAGCGTTGTGCAGTTCGCATTCTAGAGATTATACTTTTCACCTTATGTGAGTTATTTGGGTCAAATTTATAAGTACCTGATATTCAGGATGGGTAATTTATTTTGAGTGGGAGTAAAAGAAAACTATTTTTGTGTATTGTAATATGTACTGAGAACACGTGTAAAGTTTCGTGGAAAAAATTTATTGTCATGGTAATGCATTTCTAACTTAATTTTGATATAATTTCTAATTGCTACACTAATAAACTCTCTTTCCTATCTACTCAGATTTATCTTGTTACCATTTTTTCTTTTTTGCGTTACCTTTTCTTTTTCTCTGCAAATATACACTTTTTTTTTTAACTATTTGTGGGTAAGTTGAGACATGCTTTTAAATTCTTTGATATGTATTTGCTAAGAACAAGGTTGTTCTTTATGAAGCCACAATAAAATTACTAAATTCCAGAAGTTTAATAGATCCAATATAGTTTATATTCAGAGTTCATCAGTTTTCTCAACTTTGTAAAACATTATGGGTCAGATAGTTCTTTGTTATGGGGGATTATCATGTGCATTATGGAATGTAAGATTTCTAGCATCTGACCACTAGATCAGGCTATGGCCTTCTTCCTTTCTGCAATATGACAACCAAAAATCCTTCAGGCTGTACTGATTTGGATTAAAACCCATTGAGTTATCCTAATAATGTCCTTTTTAGATATTTTGCCCTGATCCAGGGTGGTAGAATTTTGATACTTTTTTTATAAAGGTAACTCCTGCAGAATATACTTTGTAGGTTTTAAGGATTCAAACTTGTATATTTCTTTAGCTAAGTGTTTGATCTTGCTGAGTATATGTTGTGTTCGGTGTATAGTTATTTTTCTGGCTATTGTTGTGGCATTTTTAGCTTAGGAATTCTTTTTTTTTTTTTTTTCCAGCGTGGGAGTATTCTGGAATATAAGCAAAATTGGTTAAAAAATTACTATTTGGAGGCCAGGCGTGGTGGTGCATGTCTGTAATCTCAGCATCAGGAGGCTGAGGAAGGAGGATTTCGATGAGTTTGAGGCCATCCAGGGCTACATAGTGAGTTCAGGCCAGCCTTTACATAGCGAGACCCTGTCTTATCCCCCTGCCTGCAACAATAACAAAAAAAAATTATGACTTAGAAATGATAGACTGAGAAATGTGGAAAATTTAAGTAATTGCTTAATAATGGATACTATAGTTATGATTTGATATTAGATGTCTGAAATTAATACAGTATCAATAAAGGAAACGAGCAGTAAATATTTTGGGAGCTAAACAAGTAATAGACAAAATCTTTATTCTGTAAAATACTGGAATAACAATAGGATGTGTATAGGTAGGTAGGTAGATACATTTTTTTTAAATTTTATTTTAAAGAGGGTAAAATTAAACACAACAAAACAGAACAGGACAAAAGGAAGCATAAATTTCAAAGCTAGACAACCAGAGATCTTCGCTATCTGTCATATTGTCTCTTGTTTTCTTCCAAATGGTTGTCCTTATCTTTGCATATGGGGAGCTCATATTAAATAACATAGCCAGTCTTTTCACAAGATGTGTAGTTAACTGGCTCCCACTTGCTAAGAGGAGGGGGGACATGGGACAGGGGACAGGACGACAAGAGATATTTGATTCTCAGCCCGCGTGCTAGAAGGCTCATAGCAGCCCCCCAGAGAGGGGAAGAATTCTTTGTTCTCTGGGCATGCCGAGTCAACCACATGGTGCAGGTCCCGACGTGCCAGGTCTCTCTCCTTTGGGCTGCCGAAAGTCTGCCACACTCACAGCTGCCCCTCAGAGAGAGGAGGAGCTCCTTGTTCTCCCGGCACCCCGAGTCATCCGTACGGTGCAGGTCCTGATGTGCCAGGGTTTCTCTCCTTCGGGCTGCAGAAAGTCTGCCACACTCACAGCTGCCCCCCAGAGGGGAGGAGCTCCTTGTTCTCACCCGAGTCAACCGCATGGTGCAGGTCCTGAGGCACCAGGGTCTCTCTCCTGCAGGCTTCTGAAATTCTGCCACACTCACCTGCTATTTCTTTCTGATGAATTGACCATTCCATTTCCAAAGTTCTGAAATGGCCAACAGACCACAGAGAGAATTCTCTTTAGGCTTCTGTTTGAAACCAGCAGCTATAGTAATCTGCTGGCCTTGCTTCAGGGCCATCATGTTTTTGAATCTTATGTTTGCATCATTAAAACATATCCTATTGAACTGTTTTCACTCATTATGGTTTCATGTATGTGTCATTCACAGAAATAATTCTAGTGATTGTGTTATTTTTTATGGCATTGTTATTGCTGCTTGTCATCAGCCAGGCAGCATTGTACCACGAAGTATATCAGAATTTGTGTGGAGGGAGAATAGATGCCCAGGAAAAGAAAGCAATGAACAATACATCATATAAGTTTTATTTATTATTTGAGGTAACTATTCCTTGAGTTGTCTAGTAGTTAGGTAAGTTAAGGTCATTATCTAAAAGGCAGAACATTGATAACATAAATTTCTGGGTAATGATTTTTTTTTTTTTTTTTTTTTTGTACCAGGGATGGAACTCACGACCTAGCACTTGCCAGGCAGGCGCTTATGCCCCTGAGCTAAATCCCTGGCCCTGGGTAATGATATTAATGAATCATTAGGTAGCAGTCTGGTATTTTTATTTTTTTGGTACCAGGGATCGAACTCATGACCTCCTGCCTAGCCTGCCAGGCAGGTGTGTAAGCCACTGAGCTAAATCCTTGGCCAGTCTGGTACTTTTAGATTTTGTACATTTTGAGGGAGATTTTCGAGTAATAGTGAAGTCCCTGGGGAGGGGGGTCAGCCTCCGCAGAAAAAAGGTCTACAAGATGGGCTCTCAGGTAACCAGCTAGATAAATTGCAGTTTAGAGTGGAAATGGAATCTCAGTGGGGGAATGAATATTACATAAAAATTAATTCAAAAGTTCAGTCATAGGTCTTAGGGAAACTGTGGTTTGGGGAGTAGACTATGGTTAATTGAATGTGTGGGTAACTAGCAAATGCCAGCATCCTCTTCTTTTTCCTTCTTGGAAAAGGACAAGTAATTCTAAATCATTATTAGTAGAGATGAGGGCGGTTTTGTAATACTCGGCTCTAAAACCAATTGGGACTAGCCTTGTATGGTTGTGAGTGCCTGTAATCCCAGCGCTGGGGGCGGGTGAGGCAGGTGATCAGCTAGTCAAGTTAGCAATTTTGTGATGAGACCCTCTCTCAAAATAAAAAAGGGCTGGAGATACAGCCTGGTGTGAAGGTCCTGGGTTCAGTCCCCAGTAACCACCCCCACCCCTTGCAAACACTGTTAGGTCTGAGCATTTAGGTTGGTTCTTTAGCACTTCAATTGAATGCCACTAAGATTTAGTTAAATTTGGTTTGCTAAAATGAAATCTAAATCGATCTAAAACTGCTGCTTCTAAAACAAAAGACAAAAAAAAAAAAAAAAAAACCCAGAAGCAAAGTTAAAAATAAAATGAAAGAAAACATGTTTGCACCATGTTTGTCAACTTAATATTTTTAAAATAGAAAAGATGCTTATCATGTTGGTAGTAAACAGTGAAGACTCACAAAAGACCATGAGAGTTTTAAAAAAAAGGCTGAGGATGTAGGTCCTTATGCACACATGCATGCAGACTGTATTTGTTTTTTAAACACATACGAAATTAATAGTAAATAATTATGTGTAAAAATAACAGTTACCTGCCGTTTGATCATACCTGTTAAATAAGAAAATGAGGGAAAACATTTAGACAATGCCCAATGCTGGCAAGGATATAAAAAAGTACACACATTCATATACTTTGTAATGAGAATGAATGTACATTGGGACAACTTTTCTGGAGTTACTTAACAGTATGCATGAAGATTTAAACTATGTGCTCTTTAGTAAAGCACTTGGCCGAGTATGTGCAAGGCCGTGGGTTCAGTCCTCAGCACTGAAAAAAGTCATGCATGTGAAAAATTACATGCAATGTAAGTTTCCATTAATTGCAGATTAAGTGATAGTTCATATAATGGGATACTCACTAAAAATTGCTGTATACATGTGTATAGAGATGCTTTTCATTATGTGTTCAGTGAAAAAATCATGTACACTTAAGTTTCTATATTTTTATATTTTAGTTCTAAAATATATCTCAGGATATATTTTAGTCTTAGTCTTAAGATACATTGTCTTTTTCATTCAGTTTGAGGTTTCTCTGGTCGTTGGTATGATAAATCATTTTTTTTCAATTGAAACTCAGACATTGTTACTACTACATTTTAGGACTGGATTTTTTTTTTTAATTGGTACTGGGGATCAAACTCAAGGACCACATGCTTGCAAGGCAGGTGCTTATGCTGCTGAGCTGAATTCCCAGCCCTTAGGACTGGATTTTATTTAAATCTTCTGAGTAGTAGGCTGTGCCACTCTCTTACTTCCCTAGGGGATGGAAATACAGCGCCCCCTTTTGGCTTCTGCTGACACCTAAAGGGCTGCTCCTCAAGATTGCCAATCTGGGGTGGAAGTTCCAGGTTTTTTCTCAAGGCCTCCACGGAAGCCTCCCTGACTGGAAGGAGCAGGAATACTTTTGTTACTCATGTTCTGCCATGGTACATTGGGTTGGTGGTGATGGTTTATTACCCCCTTATTGGTGTGAGAGCCCTAACTTAGCTCTTTGCCTGGCCTTCTCTGACAGTAATCAGCTGTGGGAGTTGAAGGAGTTTGGATAGTTCCTTATAGCTCATTGGGGGTAGAAGTCTAGTTTTTTGCAGAGGTGACAGCTCTTCCAGTTTCTTCTTCAGTGTTTGCCCAGCTGTATAGTAATTATTGTCCACAAGTTTTCTGTATTGCTAGGCTTTGCCTTTTCTGGTCCTTTGGTTAAAAAGAATTGGCTTTTGTTAGGCTGTTTGTGCTCATTGTGTTCCTTTTGAAGCTCAAATTAGTTCTATGACTTTATTTATTCATGGATTCACTCATTCATTCACCATATATTTAGTGAGCATTGAATATGTGCCAAAGACCCTTTTAGGAACTGAGGATCCAGTTACAGAACCAACAAAAAATCTTTGTTCTTAAGGAGTTAGGGTTATATAGTAAATAAGGGTAAGTAGGTCAAATGTTAGTAAGTGCTATACAGAAAAACACAAAATAGAAAAACACAAGGAAGAACAGATTGGAGGAATTTATTGTTTTGTGGTGGTCAGGGAAAACCTTGTTAATAAAAGTAGCACTTAGAGAAAGACAGAATGACTACAGTTGAAAGGAAAGTGTAAGTATGGTTTGGAGATGACCTCAGAGAGGTAATTATGTTTGTTGAAAGTTATGCACATTAACTAAAATATATAATGCATATTTTTAATGTTAATTTTTAATTACTGCCAGTGTATTACCTGCAATGCCCAGAATCATTTTAGGATACATTCTGTTTGCCTCATACTGGGTTGTAGCAGAGGGTCTGATCCCAATGTAGTGATGAGATTCCTGGTTGCTACCTATAGGCAGCCATCCAATTAGCAGGTCTATCTATTGTGTTGTTTCCCCTGAGGATGCATGTGAATTAGAGACCCTTCTTTAGGAGCAGTACTGTTCATTTAGAGAATTATGCCTAAATGCATCAAACAGTAAGTATAGTTATTATAAATACCATAGTTGTTAACAAAAAAGAGGTTTTTGGGAATTGTGATGTTTAGTCCAGGAAAACTTTGTATTTGAGACTTCTGTTGTTCAGGAAATAGGTAGAGAGCCAGAGTGGTGGTGCACACCTGTAGTCCTACCTACATAGGAGCCTGAGGCAGGAGTATCACTTGAGTCCTTTAGTTCTTGAAAACTTAGCCCTCTGCTGGGAGGGAGAAGAAGGAAATAGGTGCTATTGTTTGTGGAGAAGAGGATTCAGTATGAATTAAGCATAGATTCTGCCCTGGGCTGTGTCCCTAATTCTTGAGCTCCTTGATTGAATGTTCTTTCTGGGTGGATCTTTTAGGTCTTTTACCTTTTCACTCATTTTCTGTGTTTTTCTAATGTAGAATGTTGCACTATTATTTTTAAGTTGTGTTTCTAATTGCTGGGAGCATTTTCTTGTTTGCTTGTTCTTTTTCCACAGTACCCTGTTTTTCTGTTATACATGAAGTAGTTTAGATCTGTTATCATACTTACCAGATTTATAATTTTTATTTTTTTATTTTTTATTTGAAAGAGAATAAAACAAAAGGGGGCAGTACAGAGCAGATCAGAACAGGACAACATAGGCAACACAGTACTTTACATTAAGTCAACTGGACATCAACAGTAGCTAACACCATATCTCTTACTCTGCTATAGTTGAGCATAGTTTCAAATACAATAATATCAAACATAACACAATAGTATTAAGCCATGCA
>PVJX010010207.1:0-57940 GCA_004027295.1 Dolichotis patagonum
TGGCAAGCCGCAGCCACCCCAGAGAGGGTAAACAAGAAGCAAGAGCATTTCCTGAGATCCGCGCCATGTTGGAACTTAGGGCACTGAGCCAACCAGTAACCAGCCTGCTGCCTACTGGGGCTCAGGCTTAGAATCAAACATACCACATCCCCCCCCCCCCGTTAACAATTGGGATCCAGGGATCTGGGTATCTCTTAGGAGGTGACCATATTTGGTACAGCAATTCGGGGGAGTTTCCTTCTACTATCTCTGAAAGCAGATATTTTTATCGCCATTTTGCTTTGTCCTGAGTAATGGTGTTGCTCTATTCAATACTCTGTGTTGATGTGTTCTATAATGTTGTGTATTTCTTTGATTTTGCTGTACCTAGTAGAAGAACAACTATTGTGAAGACAACGAGATATACAGTGTTGCCTATTACTGTTGTCCTGGTGACCTGCTGTGATATTCTGTGCCAATTTCACTATACTGTCTTAATTGGCTTTATTCCATCCTGTTTTATTTGTAACTGTTTGCAGCCTCACTGTGTGTTCACTTTGTATGCCTTAATTTTGTAACATGAACAGCTATTTCTGGGAGGACAGTATGTGGTTTGTCAACTAGTGATTTAAGGGTTTTTTTTGAGGTTCTGTATTGTTTCTACCCTTTTTCCTGTATTGCTTTTTTTTTCTTTAAATAAAAAATTTTTTAAAAAGTTATAGATCCTCTTGTTGTCTTCTAGCCTTTGTATTGTTACTTCCTGGTTCTTTGTGATTTTTAAGAGATCTTTCCTTTTGTGATCACACATTGCAAACTTGTCTTCAAGTTTTGATAGTCTATCTTTTGTTTCTTTCAAGCAGTTTTGCCAGCTTCCAATGGAGTTTTTAATTTCCTGGTAATCTCTTTGAATCTGTTTCATGTATTCTAGATTTTTAAAATATTCTTCATTGAAGTTTCCCTCCTTGTTCTGTGCTCCTCCATTCTTCCATCTGCATCTTCTTGAGAGGTACTCAGCATTTCTTTTATTAAGCTTCTTATATCTTGCTTTACTTGTATTAGTATTTCTGTTTTGAGTTCTTCTATAATGTCATGAAGATATTTCTTTATGTCAGCTGATGCTATTTCTGATATTGCAGGTTTGCTGCCCTCGATCTCTTCTGTGTTTACCTCTCCTGGACCCATATTGTTTGGGTTGGTGGCTGGAGACTTTTTTTTTGTTTCTTTCTCTTGTCATGTTTCTGGTTTCTTCCAGACAAGTGTATAGTGGAGGTCCCAGGCCTTTCCTGTATTGGTTAAGATTGCTCTGAAGTGTGCTGGCTAGGGATTGCTGCCCTCTCCAGTTTGCTGTTGATCACTGAGGTACACGTAGGGGCGGTGCAAGCTGGCCCCTCCTCTCCTAGCCAGTCAACCACCAGGGGCCTTCACCATGTTAAATGTGTGCCACACAGACAGAACCAGTTTGGGACAGCTTCAGAGGCAACTTTGTCTTTGGCTATTGGGTCCCACACAGGGGCAGGACCCAGACCAAGCAGTTCCCACCAATCTGCTCTGAAGCTGCTACAGTTCCAGGTTCAGGCCCATCCTGCCCAGTTCCAAAATGTTACCCAGCTGGTCACCCCCTCCTGCGGGAGGACCAAATTCCAAGCACTCACCATGGGCCAGTGCAGATCTCCATGCTGGCTCCATTCTGTTGCGACACATCCTCCTGCCGAGGTCCTTGGGCTCACCAACCCCTGAATTCAATGCGACAAGTCGTCAGACTCCAGGGCACCTCGCACATTGTGGGACCAGTTCTGGTTAGAGCATGTCTGGCTCCAGCCTTCCATCCACATTTTTCTTTTCTTTTTTTTCTTTTTCTTTTTCCTTAGTTTCTTCCTGGGTCATGAGAATTTCTGTCCTTTCGTCTGGTCTTCTCCGTGGTATTAAATTCTAGCGTCTGAGCTGCTTCTCTCAGAGAGGCTCTTTACCTTGCTACTTCCCCCCATCTTCCCATGATCCCCCCTATTATTTTTAATGAGAATAGTGCTGAAGCCAGGCAGGAAATACCCCCTGCTGTGTCAGAGAGAGACAGCAAAGGACCTTCGATCTGTGTGGGCAGCATAGAGCCAAGCCACATCACTCTGGCCTGTTGGACAAATGCACCCACCACTCTAGTCACAAAGGCTCTGCCAGGGTCACATCTCTTGCTCTCTGAAAGAAGGACTCAAGATTCTCATTATGCACCACGTAGGAAAAAAACAAACTTTCTCTGCCAAGAGATGCCTTGGAAATAAAGAAGGAAACAGAGTGCTCTTGACAACCATCCACACTCAACTAGAGGAGGAAGCAGCACTGAGTCACGTGGTACTTTATTTAATTAATCGCTAATGAAAAAGAAAAAGACAAATGAAGCCGGTATGCCTTGGCCCTGTTGCTTGCTGCTCTGGGTGTGGTTTCAGACTGGCACCTGTGGCTCCTAAGGACTTCTTAGAAGCTGCTGCGGAAGGTCTGTTGCAAGCTGAGGCATCAGTCCACACAGACGCTGACCAGGAAGGAGCTGTGATCCAGCAGCGTGGACATCAGGCTGGTTGCTGCCACTGCTAGATGTCACCATGGTCAGCCCTGGTCAGTGTTGCTGGTTTCTCCTCGGTGTTGCTTCCAGATGTCACCACCAGTCAGCACTTAGGGCGACTGGTATCTTCAGCTCTTTGGAACTAACAGTCCTGGTGTTTATAAAGCAATTGATCTGTCCACATGACTTGGGATAGATTCATAAGACTTTCTGAGCCCACCCTAGCCCAGATGTAAATCAGGAGTATATTTCCAGAGTCACTGGAGAGAGGCTTTTGCTGTCATGACCTGTTTTGCAGCACATAGAAAATGATGCACTGCTAAGCATAACCTAGAGGTGTGAGGGTGAGCAGCTACAGGCCTGCGAATAGCTCATTCTGAAACACCCAAAGTCACTTCTCCACAGTAAGTATGCTGTCCTCGTGCTCAGCAGTCCCTGGCCTCTTCTCTGTAAGTTCTAGTGTCAGCCATAAACTGCACTCCCTTGTCAGGCAGAGCCCCGACACCCTGTCCCAGCCCCACCTCTCTCTGCCAGTTCTGCAGCAGGTGCCTGTCTCCCCACCACCCCACAAGAGTAGGGGGCCACGTACAAGGACATGAACTCTAACATGAAAGAGGAGAGTTATCAGAAATACACCGAGGGGACCCTGGACACATTGCTTCCAAGAGGCGGAATCGGTGGTGATCAACAACGTGAAGGCCTGTGCAGGGCTCACATGTACCTGCAATACTCCCTGCATGTGGTGATGATGGCTTTGCCCTGGAGTCCCTGTCTTGGGTCCCAAGATCACGCAGCTGTGGGCTACATGTGGATCCTGTGGCCAGAGCCAGCACTCTGGTGTCCCCAGCCCCCTTGGGGCCACTTGGTGATGGGAGACCAGTTCCCCAGGGACGCTGTGCCCTCCCCAAGCTCCAAATAGATGGCATCTACCCTGCTGCAATTCCCACAGGGCCTTCTCAGTCCAAGGACGGAATTTCTGGTGGCATCTGAGAGCAGCTGCTCCCAGGAGCTCAGTGCTTAGTGCTTGTTGTCAGCTTCTTGTCACTGCAGGGAGACCAGGGCTCATCAGTGCAAGGCATGGAAGGGTTTGCCAGGCCCCAGACTAACAGGAGTGCGGTTGCTGTGGGCCTGAGGTGGCGCCGTGGCCCAGAGAAGCTGCTCATCTCCTGGTAGCCAAGTAATAGAGAAGAAAGATTTAGGGTCCTACTGTGCCCCCTGAGGGCCACCAGGCCCTGCCTCCTGATGGGTGCACCTCACAGAGTCCCAAGGGACTGCACGGAGCCCTCATCTTCCTGCCTGTAGAGAGCACACATCCAAAGCCCTGTGCTGGCACCCGTTGGTGCTCAGCTGCAGCCATGGCCATACCAACCTCTATGTCACAGAAGTCCACACTTCTGCTTGGCCTGGGTGGTTCCTGGAAAGGGCTGAGGCTGATCACACAGGAGGCAGCAAGGGGCAGGGAACCAGGGCCCAGGGTAGCCACGCAGCCTTCCATGAGCACTTCATGCCTCAGGCAGACTCGGGTTCATTCTTGCCTCCATCACCCAGCTCTTGTGGAATTACTGTATCTCCAGGTTTCTGCTTCTTCACTCACAAAATAATAAAGAAAATCACTTATAGTGCTAGACAAGGTAATGTGAGCAAAGGGTGTGCAAATTTTTTTTTAATAAATGTTCCCCTTCCTATTAAGATAAGTAAGATTCTTATACGCTCAGTATGCTAGTTTGTGTGCTTCTGAAAATCTTACATATTAACAACTATGTTATGCAAGTATTTTTAATATTGCTATAAGAAAGTATCTATAATTAATTTTAATAAAATTTTAAATGAAATTATTTTATTTTTAAAAGAACTTTAATTTTCCTTGGAAACTGTGAGTGTTTGGAATGGCTGAGAAAACATGATTTCTGGGCTTAGGAGGAGTCAGCTGTGAAGAATGGAACACCTCTGTGCGACCACAAATGGTCACACTGGGCACTTCCCACTCAGTCCTTACCACCACCCAATGCCCAAGTCATCTCAGTGTGGAGACCGAGCCAGGAGACTCCAGGAATGACCAGTGTCACACTGGAGAAATCTGTCCCCAGGCACAGCCAGCCCCTTGGCAGAGCACGCTGTGTCCACAGCTGCACTGCTCCTGGAAGATGCATGGACGAGTCTTCCGCTGCCTGAGAATCACTGCCTGCTTTTTGTTGAGTACCATTTAGCTTCGCTTGTTTGCGTATTTGCTTTGGTGCTAGGGGGTGGGGGACCAGGGCCTCCCTCACGGTGCTCTCTACTACTGAGCTGCACACCAGTCCTAGCTCTTCACCCAGTCCTAGCTTCCATTTATACAAAAGCAAGTCACAATTAGAAAGCATCGACCACACGTGAGACTCAGAGGGACTCAGAAGCCAGTCCAAGTCACTGTCCCCAAGGTACCTGTGGTGACAGCAGCTCCCAGCTGGGGGCTGTGTGTAAGGAGCATGAGGCAAGGCAGAGCCTGCTCGACAGGCTTTGTGGAAGCAACAACGCGTAGGGTTTAAGGGCTGGGGGCAGGCAAAGAGAGGGCGACAAGGCCAACTCTAGGGAGCAAAAAGAAGTGAACCTTTTTACAGGGATGGAAAGAAGGCAAGGGATGGTAAGTGGGAAGATTTTAATAAACATAGTGTTATTAACTTCATTAATAAACAAGGTTCTCTGGCTGTCTTGCACCTCAGTGGACAAAGTCATCGAGGCATCTGATGTAAATTTTTGGGGTCTTCAGATGTCCAGGGACCTGTAAGATTTCTTGTCCTATCTTATCTCTTTTATGACTTCCTGTGTTTGTCAGTGACAGCCTCAGCGCTGAGCTGAGTCCCTACTGAGAACAATTCCTCTGCAGAGAGCAGGCTGGGTGCTGGGAGAGCCGGGTCCAATTTAATTTAAGCCTTATGCTGTGGAGGTAGGGGAGACTAGGGGCCCTGGTGAAGGTAGGGGAGCCCAGTGAGGGGCCTGGTGGAGGTAAGGGAGCGTAAGGGACCTGGTAGAGATCATAGGCATGTCCTGGACAGGACCAGAGCCCATGTCTCTCTTCTTGTCTTTCTTTAGGGCTGCAAGGTGGGCGTTTTTCTCTGCCACAAGGCACTGCCTGAGAGCTGAGGGGCCAGGGACCTCAGGAGAGCCTCTAGGACTGTCCTCCGGGCAAAACTCTGCTCTCCATGAGCTCCTCATTCCGGGCTTCACACTGCAGAGATGGAGATCTGACCACTCAGCAGTCCCTGTTTGAACCCTCAGAGTCCAAGGATGCAGGACATCATTCACAGGTCAGCCTTCAGAACTGGACCATACTTTTCTCTCTTTCCAGAACTTTGCAGAAGGTTAGATTTAGAGCCTCAGTCTTAACAGTGCCCAGATTTCAAAAGCCAAATGGTCAGTGTGTTTTTCCTTCTTTAATGTGTAGCTTGTTTTTTTTTTTGGGAGGGGGGTTGTTTGTTTGTTTGTTTTTGGATACAAGTTCTCATCATGTAGCCCAGGCTGGCTTCAAGCTAACGGCAATCTTCCTGCCTCATTGCTGGGATTACAGGAATGCACCATCACACTCAGCTAGTAGACTGGTTTTAAAATCTGTACTCATTTTTTAAACACTGGAAAATAATAGTGGAAATAAACCATTTCTACCTAGTCTTCATAAATAGTCACTGTTAACAGGTCACCTCCCTCCCAGGCTTTGCTCACGCAGGCACTGTTTCTCTTTCACAGATTGCAAGAGTGCCATCAGTGCAGTTTCCCGCTTAGGTCCCCCACTAAGTTCTGCTGTGCACCTGTCCCCTGAGGTCCCATAACTCAGGCCTGTGTGACAGCCTTGCGGGGTGACTGGCTCCCTTGGTTGCTCTGCCCACAGCACAGGGAAGGAGTTCCCGCTGTGGATAACCACCTCAGTGCCCTGTGCACAAAGTTAAATTCATAGTTGGCTCCAATATAAGACATATTTAAATGCAAAATAGTAGGAACATCCAGGAACAGTAACACTCAGTCACAGAGCACTTGACGTTCTCAGGGAATTCTTCCTGCTCACCTCTTCCCTTGGAGATGAGGACAGGGGGCCCCCAACACCCTTCTGCTCTAACAGGCCAAGCTAGTCCAGCAATTAAACCTCCCTCCACGGGTCCCAGGTTCCTCCCTATGCTGTGGGGTCCTGGCACACAGTGTGTCCCACATTTTTCCAGAGGTTGGAAACTTTTAATTTCATGAATTTGCTTATTTGCATGACTGCTAGACCTAGAAAAGTTGTGATTTATGTCACCAACATCCAGTTGGCCTTACTCCAAGCTTAGACGTTTGGTAAACATCCACTACTTCTCTTCTTTTTTTAGTTTGACTTTTAAAAATATCTAACTCCTTATTCCATCAAGAACTCAGTTCAGTATGTAAGACTGGGTGTCAAATTTAGTATTGTGAGTGAAATAAGACAGAACTAAGTCCTCTCTCAAGTTCCTGACCACTTATCCAAATCTGTTTGTTGCAGATATGATCATATCCATGGAGAGATAGTAGATTAAAATGTGTTTATTTGTTTTTTCTCCTCATTGGTCCATTTAACAACTACTCATTCAGCCCCTCCTGTGTGTTAGATGATAAAAGTATGGGTACTATGGTGGATGACAGCAGATTTACTAAACAAAGTCAACAATTAATTGTAATGTCCCTAACTGCTATCAAGAATGGTTTCGAAGGTGGCTCCTCACAAGAGTGCCTGATTTATTCTTGCACAAATATCACACTTTTAATTACAGAAGTAGCCTGGATTTTATTACCTAATAATTAATATTATCTCCCTAATTCATTGCTATTCTTTAGCTTGTATATTCTGCCAGGAATGCAGCTTTGGAAAATATCACACTACACTATTGAATTAAAAAAGCAATTCAATTGTAAAGAATCATTGTCTTTAAGATCTTCAATTTTATCAAAGTTTTCTTTTATGCCTCTCAACATTTTTGTGGCTTTCTACAAATACATTGTTCAGTTTTATTGCTCAGGTTGTTTATAGGCGTTTTATATTTTTATAGCTATTATAATCAGAATTCTGGTTCTCTTATTTTATAACTTTTGTTATAAAAGCAAGCTACTGATTTTTATGTATTCAACAACTTTACTGAGCTCATTAATCCTCATACTTTTTCATCTTCCTCCTTTGAGTAGATTCATTCCTATCTGCAAATAATTTCAACACTGTTCTCCTTAACGATATTTGTTAAGGAGGTATTTGTTTTTCTTTTCTCTTCTATTTTTATCAAATTGGCCAGAATGTCTTTAACAATGATGAAGCTGATATGAAAATCCTATATCCTTAGTCTGATGAAAAGTTCTTCATTATCTTAATGTTTTGTTTTTGTTTTTGTTTTTTCACTTCCAGAGGTACAAGGACAAAGATGCAGCCAGCAGGCACATCCACTCCAGGCTCCCTGGCTGCAGTCCGAGGAGCCTCTGTGACCATGCCCAAGGTCACATCAGGTGCCCGGGCTGCGGGGGTCATGTTTTGGGGGCTGAGTTTATTATTCTGGGAGGTACTGGGAATCGAACTCAGGACTTCAGGCTTACCAGGCAGGTGCTATACCACTGATTTATGGCCCCATGCCTTATCTGATTGTTTAATATGATCCCATCTATCCCTAATTTTAAGATTTTTTATTAAGAACAGATGCTGAATTTAACCTGCCACCGCTGAAGTCTTTCTCCATGGTCTCTTGGGAGATGATTACCTTGTGTGAGCCCATGATGTGCCAATTACGCAGCCGGGTGATTCTCACTCTGTATGGCGTGGTGGCACCTGGAGCTATGGGAAGCCACTTGGATGGTGACTGTGACCTGGGAAGTGCAGAAATAGTCAGGGCCTCCTGGGTCCTGAGAGCACCCGGCCCCCACAAGGCACAACCTGGGGCAGCCTGAGAACCAGAATCACCCTAAGGGACCCAAGGGACAGGCGTTGCAGTGTCTGGGGTGGGCCTAGGCCATGCCTAGGCTTTCATGTGGCCTGCCTGATGCGGGGGGGGGGGGGTAATGAGGCATGGCCAGCTGTGCTCTGAGGTGCGAGATAAACCTGGCCATGACTCTTGGATCTGACGTTTAGTCAACGTGGAGCAGACCTTCTGGGAAGTGATTTCCTGGTCATTTTCAGCAACTTCTAACAGCTGCAGACAAGGGCCTTGAGGTGAGCATTTCCCACCTCTCTGTCAGTCATTCAACAAACACTTGTCCCTCTCATGAGGTATGGTTTACGGCATGGGTAACATTATTCACAAACAGTGATGCCAAGAGAGGGGCGTGGTTACCAGGGACCCCATGGGAGAGGAAGGGGACAGGAAACACCAGGCAGGACCACAGGGACAGGCAGAGGGAGGGGCCAGACGGATAGAGTCCCTGTGAGAGGTGCAGAGGTGCAGCGGGCAGGCTTGGGGTAGGCCTTTATGGGTACTTTCAGCCACTCTGGGGCAGGGCTCCCCAAGCTCTCTGACACTTGGTGCTTGGGGACCAAGAGCTGGCCAGGCGTGTGACCCCATGAGAGCCCAGCCGACCAGGGATAAGGCAGCCTCTGCTGTTTCCAGGCCCCGCTGCCCTACCTTGGGAGGAGGAGTCTGGTCTGCGCAGGAGCCACGAGACGGACACCCCACCCACCCCGACATCAAGTAGACGGGGAGCTACAGCAGGGAGCACGGTGGCCAGGAGCAACAGCAACAACTCTAACTCTGGGAGCACAGGCTGCCCCTCTGCTCTGCTCTCCTGAAGGGGCCACATTCAAAGAGATCCAAAGTATAAGTAATTTAAAGACCAAAGAAACTGATAATAGGAAACAGGATCCACCTTTTGCAAATGGGAAGGGGAGGAAAACAGGCAGGGAGAGGAGGAGGGTGAAAGAGTTGTGCCCTGGAAAGCTGCGGTGGGAGGCAGGACCAAGGGGTGGAACCAAACTGTAGTCACCTTTCCCAGTGGGGTGAAAATAGCCCCAATCAATAACCTGTGTGTTACCTGTGCCTGCCCTAAGCGCCACCTGGGTCAGAGGTTATGAGTACCCTAACCCGCACGTGTGGGTTAGAGAAAGCCAGGCTGTCTATGGTCATGGACTTCTCTCCACGCCCTTGGAATAAAGGTCTATTATCTCATCTTTGCTGTTTTATCGCGCTGAAAATCCTAACAGAAGGGAGGGGACCTAAAAGGAGTGAAGAGGCGCTCCCCACTGGGAAAGTGGTTGTTAAACACTGCTGACATGTGCCCACACAAAGAAAAAAGAAAAGACAGAGGGCCCAGGCTGGGGAGAGGCCGCCAGGGCCAGCGAGTCCTCTCCAGCCTCCTCCCCCACGTGGTCTGGGCACAGTGGGATGCAGACCTGGGGCAGTTCCCTTCTCCCTGAGCTGGGAAGATCCCAGCTGTCTCCGGAGTCCTGATGTTAGGCCTGCCTGGGTCCTGCTCTAGGAAGCACAGCGGCACTTAGCAAGGATAGAACCCAGAAGCCCAGGCTTCGAACTCCAAAATGTAACAGAGTTTTATCTTCATGTCCTCTCCTATGGAATAAGACAGTGCCAGGCTCCTCTATGGCTTATCAAACTCACATTGACCCCTTCTGGAAAACATAGATAAAATTAAACTTTGTCCCATCACCAGGACAAATAACTACTCAATAAGCACAGTGCTATGACTCACAGAACTCTCTTTACTAGTCTTCTCCTTCTAGATTTGACATGATTTCTATGACACAGAGCAGTATAAAACAGCAGGGACTTTTCTATCTTGCTGAGGTCATTCTTCAGCAGTGGAAAGGATGCCCTAGGGGATCCTTGGGCAAAGCAATTCCATATCCTCGGGGCGAACAGGATCCTTGAGCTTACACTTTGGGAAGGAGAATGTAGCACAGGAGTAGGAGCAAAGGAATACAGGGCATGAGATATTTTTCACCTAAAGCAACTCCAGTGTTCGGTGTGTCAGTGGATCTGGCTCTGCACCAGGCAACTCACCTGGGTCCTCCTTCCAGTCTTGTGGACAGAGCCTTTCTCCACTCATCCCCAGCTCCCCCGTGACTCTGGACCCTGAGTCTGACCCCTCGGGCAATGTCTCCTCTTAGACATCCTCTCACTCTGCCCCTTCCCTGTGCCCTTTCCCTTCCAGGGTGCCCTGCTCCTCCCCTTGTTCCTTTCCGGCTCCTACCAGGCTCCTTCCCCAGTGCCCTTCCCCTTCCTCTGTGCCCTGCTCCTCCTCCCCACCCCCAACCCCTCCCATCCCCTGCCCCGTCCCTCATGCCTGGCTTCTTCCTGCATGCCCTCCCCCTCCACCTGCACTGCTCCTAGCACACCATCCCCACTTCCAGGACACTTGTGATGCTGCTGGTCTCACCTGGACAGCCCAGGGCTACTCCCCACCTTTGGTCAGTCCCAGTTCCATCTGGGATGTGAATTCCCCTTGCGTGCAGAACAGCACCTTTGCACTCCTGGGTGCCCTCACTCCCCTCCCCACACCCCAAAGGGCCCCAGCTTCAGTCCAGTCTTCACCCCCCAGAGAAAGCAACCCCATTACCATTGACCCCATTGCCAGGCACTCCTGACATCATAAACTTAGTTTGCATATTTGCTGATTTCAGGTTGTTCTAACTTCCTGGGACTTCCTGCAACATTATGAGGAGTAACATTTCATTCCATTTGCTAATGTTCCATTTAGAAAGTTTTATTTCTTAGTGTTCTAGAGGCAGGAAGCCAATATGAAGGTGCAGACATTTGATGAGGCCTCTGTGCCAACATCACTCAGCATTCCAGGGGTTCCTATCCCATCCCCATGAGGATCACTGCATCACTTTCCTATTGCTGGGACAAAATACCAGACACTTGCAACTTAAAGGAAGGACTCATAGTATCAAAGGGTTCAGTCTAAGGTCTACTGGTCCCAAGACAGAAATGGCATGGTGGAAGCTGCTTACCCAAGGGCAGCCAGGAGTCAGAGGGAGGATGGAGGAGCCCAGGATAACAACATAACCTTACAGATCACACCCCCAGTGACCCACCCTCCCATCCAGGCCCCACCTCCAACAGCACTTTCACCAAGAGTTCGTCACTGGATTAATGAATTCCCTCCCATGATCCCATCACCTTCCAAAGCCCATCTCTGAACCAACCCTCACCCCGAGCTTTTGGGGTCTAGATCTAAACCATAAGGACGATCGCCAACCTTCACCCACCATAAGGGTGGAGCCCCGCCTGACCTGCAGCCCCCTCACAGTGGAGATATAAGTCCACAGCACTCCGCCAGTCTCAGCTCTGCCATGCCCCCCTACTTCCTGTGCAGGCAGCAACTCCTCAGGGAGGAAGCAGCTCCTCTTCTCATCCTTTCTCTTCCTTCCAGCACAAATCTTCAGTCTCGAATCTAATAGTTTGCCTTGTGCACTCTTACTTTTCTCATTGCTAGGACAAAATTAAAAGAGGAGAAATTTATTTGGGCTCAGTTGGTAGAGGTTTCAGTCCGTGATCGGCTGGCTCCAGAACAGGTGGCATTGAAGAGGAAAGACAGCTCATGGCAGAGCCGGCAGGGGACAATGAGCCGGGCTTCTTCTGTCTCTTTATATCCACCTGGGTTCCAAATTTATTGATTGGTGCCACTCACACCCAGGATGGGGCTTTCCTCTTCGGTAAACCCATTCAACCACCCCAGAACTACGCTAATCCAATGAGGGGACTAATCCAGGATCACGCACCCTTAATCTATATTCACACCTTAGCTCCATCCACCCCCAAAGAGCCCCACCTACAAGTGCATGCAGCTTTGGGGGGAATGTCTAGATACAAGCCGTAACATGCACTTAAAGAGATAAAAGAAAAACAAAATTCAGTTAAATGCATGAAAAATCATGGACTTGCTTAGGCTGCCTCTCCTAACTCTCCAGGCCTCAGCTGTGTCAGGTGGAGCCCGGGTTCAGCCTGCATTCGAGTTCTGCTCCACAGAGGCAGGGAGACCTTGCTCCCATCCCCAACCTCCCTGGCTCAGGAACAGAGATGGCTCTGTGCTCATTTCTGTGCTTACGAGTGAGAAGGAAGGGGAGGAGTGTGGTGTGTTTCTAAGGGCTGGGGTTCAATTACCTGCACCCCCTTCTCCAGGCAGTTAGAGGAGAATCTGTGAAACATGGAGCCCGGGCCTTGCCTGGAGTTATCACAGACTGAAGTCAGCTCCAGGGCTGCATTTCACCAGAGATTCTCATGCCTTGGTTCTGAGCTATTGGGTCAGTGGCTGAGCCTGACCTCACAGACTGTGTGGTTTAGATTCTGAATGCACGGAAAAGGCCCCATGCCCAAGGCTCAGTCTGGACTACAGGGTGCTGCTGAGAGGTGAGGAGACCTCAGGAGCCAGGCCTGATGGGAAGAAGTGGTCAGAGGGCCCCTGGAGGACTGTGTGCCCCCAGCCCTGACCCCCTTATGATGTGAGTGGCTTTTCTCCCCATGCACTCCACTGTGTACTGCACCCACCTCAGCCCAGAACAGTGGGCCACAGACTGGGGACCCAGTCCCCTGGACGGCGAGCCTTCATCAACCCTCCCTTACGAGCTCACCTCCCAGGTGTTTTGCTGAAAGAATAGAAAGCTCAGCTCGCTGACACTGGAACAGGCGGGGTTCGGTCTAGACTTGGACTTCTTTATCTCTGTTCTTGTCTTTATCAGAGAACAGGAGGAAAGGAGTCTACCCTCAGGGTGCTGCGAGAGAACCTCAAACAGCAAGCACCAGCTTCACAGCTGATCCCACCTCCAGGAGAGGGGCTGCCCAGCCCAGTGCCCCTTCCACACCTGATGGGGACACAGGTGGTGCTGCATCCAGAAGAGAAAGCGGGGCACCCGGCTCCCTGCTCCCCTCCATGGGCATGTGCTTGCCCTCTCCTCCTCCAGGGCTTCCCATCCTTCCTGAGAATTGCTGGGGTCAGAACTCAAAGCCCTTAGTATGGGCTATCTGCCAGTTGCCTCTGGGGACCTCATGCTTCACGTTCTTCAGTCCTGGGCTTTTCAGAGGGAGTCCAGGGTCCCGGGGAACGGGACAGTCATTCTGACCTCAAGGGGCAGATGCTGCTGCGGCCTTGGGGCTTGGCAGGAAGCAGAGTCGTCCTCTTAACGGGAAGTGGATCCCAGCCAGCATGAGGAGAGATGGTTGTGGGTGCAGGGGAAGGGGACACTGGCACCCAAGGGAAGCACTGACTGCCCCCTGGTACCTGCCTGACCAAGGCTGACTGTAGGTGACTGAGCTCAGTGATTCCCTGCAGGACGTGGTGCCCAGCCCTAACCCTAACGCTGAGCCCAGCACCTGCCAAGGCCCGCTGCAGAGTGCTAGAAGGGGTGGGGATGTGAGAGCCAGTCGTGGCTGCAGCCTGCCTTGGGGGTGAGAGCCAGCGCATCCCCCTTACCCTCCATGGGCCTTGATCCCCACTGTGGCCCTCGCTGATGGCCCTTCAGACACCACCCTGTGAGGACAGCTGCTGCCCACCACAACCACGCCCACTGCAGGGCATGGAGCACCAAGCCCAAGGAGCCTGCCACTGTTCAGCCCTGCTCCCCATCAGCCCTGTCCCCTTTTGTTCCCTCCCACAGGACCTCGTGAGCCTGGGCAGGTGGTGTGCACCAGCATCTGTGTTACTAACTGAGGCTGGAGCCCCATGTTACTGCTATACCCTGTACCTCCTTCACCAGGAGCCATGCCAGTGACCAAGGTGGCATGAGCCTCTGTCTTCCTCTCTCATTCTGGCTCAGGGAATTGGGCCATTGCTCAACACCCTAAGACTGGGACTGTTAAGTCCAGGAAAACTGAGCTGCAGTGGTAGCAGAGTGCACATAGTGTCACCAG
The DNA here is from genome assembly GCA_004027295.1 of Dolichotis patagonum. Classification (NCBI taxonomy): domain Eukaryota; kingdom Metazoa; phylum Chordata; class Mammalia; order Rodentia; family Caviidae; genus Dolichotis; species Dolichotis patagonum. Next base: position 14,350 of record PVJX010010207.1, read on the forward strand.
CATCACCACTGGCCTGACCTGGGGGCTCTGCTGGACCCAGCCTGGGGCAGGAGGACCCAGCAGGCAAAAGGGTGGAGCTCCAGCCCCACCTCCCCAGCCACAGGGGACAGCACTGAGGGACAGGTCTCAGCTACACTGGGGGCTACTTCCTCCTGGCCAACCTGGGCAGTCGGCCCAGTGACAAGAACTCAGCTTTGGCTCCCAGTCCTGTCTCTGCCCAGCCTGAGCCCCCAGCTATCTGCCGAGACAACTTCCCATCTGCACTGCGGTAGAGCAAACCCTGGGGGAGTGGGCGGAGGAGCCCAGGGATTACGTGGCATCGCCCTCGCAGAGCTGGCTCCCAGGCATCTCTGTTTCTCAGACAGCATGTGAGCCTCCAGCCTGGTGAGCTGGGCCGGCCTCTTCCAGCGCACTCATTCCCTGACCTGGGGGCCCTGATGGACCCAGCCTGGGGCAGGAGAACCCAGCCCCGCCTCCCCAGCCACAGGGGACAGCACTGAGGGACAGGTCTCAGCCACACTGGGGAGAGCATCTCCTGTGCTGTGCTCAGCTGGAAGCGGGGCCGAGGTGCCTGCAGCAGTGATGTAGGGCAGGGAGCTGACTAATGAGGGCCGCTTATTTTTATCCTCCACTTCTCAGACAGTGCTATTTTGGTCCTGGTCAGCCCTTCCGGTCCGAAGCTGTACCTGCTGCCTGTGGGGCACAAGGCATGACCACACTCACCCTCCCTGGGCAGTGCTGTCAGGGCTGAGGGAAGGGCTATGAGCAGGGGGACAGCGGCCAGGCTGGGGATGGGCCGGCCATGACAAGCCCAGGCCTGGGACCCCACTGGGACAGTTCCTGAGTCACTGGCCATCTCCACAGAGCACACTTCTGGAAGCAATCAGTGTGACTCAGAAACGGGCGCTGTCCCATGGAAAGGAGATGGAAGAGGAACCCACCAGGCTCCAGCTGCTGTTGGTGCCAGAACCCTGGGCTGCGGTCACCATCCGGCCCTGCACGACCTGGGCTCCACTTGGACAGATGGGCCGGCCCGGGGTGGAGCAAGGCCTGGCCCAGGAGTCCAGACCCCCAGCCCAACCCAGCAGACATGGGCTGCATTTGCAGGACTGTGGGACCAACCCCAAGCCACCCAAGGGAGGCCCACAGGCTACTCTGGTCAGCATCTTCCCGGTCAGCACCAGCACTGATGTGGAGACTTTGGTTCCCAACTCCCTTTGTCCTCACCATTTCATAGTCTTGTGACTGCAGAAACTGCTCCAAGAAAAGACACCCGAGTGGGTTTTCCTCTCTGAAATCTCCTCCTCCCAGACGGATTGCCTAATGGTTAGTGCTCATCCAGCTACGCTACGCTGTGTCAACAGTCCAGCTGCCCCAGCGGGCACTAATGACCCAGCCTCTGAGGTCACGGCCAGGCCACCCTGCAGGTGACCGACACCTCCCACTGCTCGTGGTCCTTGGTGAGTCATATCAGTGTGGACCTCAGCTAGCCCGGGGCAGAACTCACGGCTGCAGCAACCCCAGCTCGAACACGCAGAGCTTCTCACGCTGCTCTGGCTTAGTCCTTGCCACAGACGGTTGCTGCTGTTTCCCCACAGTGCCAGAGCAGAAGCTCTGTCCATCAGCGGTGGTGATGGTAAAAAGCAGTGGTAAAAAGTCCCCAAGGCAGTCAGCTCCTGCAGAGTGGGGTCACTTTGGCTCACAGTTCTGGGGATTTGGATCCAGGATGAGGCCCCGTTTCTCTTTGGGCTTCTGAGGAGAGTAGCAGCGATGGCAGAGCCTCCCAGTGGAGCAAAATTACTTGCAGGACCATTTGGGAAGCCAACAAGATGAGGGTGGGTCCAGGAAAACCACTGAGGACCCCACGGCACTGAAGCAGCTGCAACCCACAGCTGAGCTCAGACTCCAGTGGAGACCATGGCCCACCCACCCCAGCCACCCAGCCACAGTGGCGGAGCCTGAGTAGTGGCCAATGGTTCTAGCTCTCACCCTGCAGTCCCTCAGACCTGAGTGCCCCCCAAAGCATTCCTCGGCCAGCGTCCTCCCACTATGCCAGCTTAGGGGTCCCCACTGCACCCCTTGTCACAAGCCCAGTCTTGGTCACAGTTGCACTCTTCCTTTTTCACATGTGCACTTTCCAAGGGGAAGAAAGGGGCTCCCAGTGGTTGTGGAGTGCTGGGACTAAGTCTTCACCTATGTCCCTGTCTGGTGCACAGCCACACAGATCCCTAAGACCACACATCCCCAGGGACTGTGGCCCCCACCACGACCTTGAGTGGTGCAGGGTCCAGGAGCCCATGGTAGCAGAAAGATGCTTCCTTGTTTTGTCTGAGGCCATACAACCCAGTGTGCATCTCCCGATGCCCACAGGGTGCCAGGCAGCACCACCATCTGGGCAGCTGGGGTCACCACGTGCCCCAGCCCCTAGCCCAGCCTGTCCTGGGCGAGCGGCTGTTTTTGTTCCTGTTTTCAGTGGGGAACTGGCCCGCAGTGCCTGGCTGGCTCAACCACTTAAAAGTTTGTGATAAACCACCGCACGCTCCCCGCCCTGTGCGGAAGCTGACGTCCTGGAAGACAGAGCCACACGTATCCTACAGTGAGCAGCTCGGCCACGAGTTGCTCTCCTTCCAGCTGAGCGTGGCTCCTCCCGTCTACAGCATGAAAAGCAGCATTTAACTAGTAAGGAACCATATCGCATAGCCTTAAATTATTCAGACCAGTGCAGGGATGCTCAAATAGAAATCTGCCTCTTTCCCTTGATACCTTTAAAAATGAGTATCAGCATCACCACCAACAGATTACTTTTCGCAGTATCTATACTTCTGATGAAATCAGCTAAGCATGTTATTGATAATTCATGGATTAGCTTTGTCACTGGGGAGACTGGCATCCCTGGGCCCTGAGGAGAGGCCCAGAGGTGCTCATGTCCTCCACAGCTCAGCATTTACCCCAGACCTGGCTCAGCACAGATTGGGTCTCCAGCTGGGTCCACCACTTGGCAACCAGGAGCACATATCTTGGCCTCAGTTTCCCCACCTGTGTGTGTGGCAGTGGGTCGGGGCCAGGGCCTCACTGATGTGAGCATCAGGAGGGCTGAGGAAGATGACCCAGACAGGTGCTCAGTACAGCACCACATGTGCAGATGTGTTTGAGTGAAATTAACAGCATCTTCGCCTTAGGAGACCACTCCTGTTTGAGATATACTTGCTCTGAAGAGCCCCCCATCCTTAGCAAGACAGCTGCATTAAGTGCAGCTCTGCCCCATGGGTCTGAGGGGCCAAGTGGTGTAGATACAGGCACCTGGGTCTCCAAAGGGATAGGTCCAGGAGGCCTTTGGGTAGAAAATGGCGCAGAGCTCATGGGACCTGAGCACGTCTGTCCAGCTGCATCGTCCTAGAGAGCTTGGGGAGCCAAGTACAAATCTCCAGTGTATGAGGACTTGATTCAGGAAAATGACAAGGGCAGTTGGACATGTTCAGACAGATGCAGTTTCTTCTTTTCAATATTTCCAGTTAACATCAGCAGAATCCATCAGGGAAAGCTGCTGTTGGCTCAGAGGGCGGAGGGCAGGTTTGTGTCTGCCCATCGTGACTGGCAGCCTCCCTGAGGTGGGAAAGCTGGGCCTGTGTGGTGCAGCTGCCATCCTTGTGCCTGCACTGTGCCAGTTTCCCTTCTTCTGCCCCATCCCTGTGGTCTTCCCTCCAGGCCTTTCACCAGCGCTTCCGCTGCGCCAGCTCCTCTTCCCACGTGCATGTCACCTGCCCTAGGAGAGCTCTCCACAGCTCAGCTCAGCCCTGTAGTCCTGGTCCTTGTCTAGACAAAGAGGGGAGCCTACACCTAGACCAACACAGGCCACAGAAGCAGGACAGTCCACAGTGCGTCCTAGTGCTCTGTGGACACCAGCCAGCACAGAGTGTGAAGTCTGGTCACCTCGATGCAACCTCCACGGGAGTTGGATGAATGAATGAATGAACTCTCCTCTGACTCCTACATAAGCACATTCATCTTACCCACCAGCCTGGTTTTCTGAGAAATGATAAGCATATGAAAGGCTGGGATGATACCACAGCATGAGAGTGGGACGAGGTGTGTGGTGGTTAAGTGCCATCTCTGCTTTGCATTGGGACAGCTGGCTTCCTATCCCTCTTTGCTGGCACAAGGAGCTGGCTGTCTATTTGGAAAACATCCCCAAAGCCCATCCTCTAGGGTTTTCACTTGAGTCAGCTTCCCCAGGCACTGCACCGCCAGCCCCAGGGTGGTGAGGGTTAGTCAGGGAAGCAGCAGAGTGGGTCTGCATGCACCTGGCATCCTCAGAGGAAACCTGTGGGTTCTCTTGGCATCATCTGCTTGTATCCACACAGGCAGGGTCCTTGGTGCTGTCACCAGCCCTGCGACAGAGGGAAAGTCCTGGACCCCAGCAGGAGCCTGCTCAGCACCTTGCCTACCGTTTCTTGCTGTGCTGAGTGTTTAACCTGTGTGCCCCAGCCCCAGGCTGTTCTGTGCCATCCGCCTCCCAGCCACATCAGAACCCGACAGACAACACCCTGCGAGACTCTGCTTTGAGGAATTTGAAGGGAACGGCCCAGAAACCCAGCCAGGGCTCCTCACGCACCACCCCTTCTCCACTTCCACCTCTGTGAAATGGGAATATGATTTTGCAATTGAACGCAGTCACTTAGGTTACGCACTTGGCACACTGCATGGACTCAAGACTGCTGCACGCTGTCTGCCACTGCAAAAGTGGCCAGCGTGAAGTGAGTTGCTAGGAAGTGCACATGTGGTGCTCTCAGTGTGCTGGAACCTGCAGTGGTCACCCCAGGCAGTGGATGCCAGAGGGAGGAGCAGGACCTGAAAGTGCAGGGACCATACGTCTCATTTCCTACTCCTGCCTCCTCTGGACTTTCGCTCTCCAGTGTTTGTAAAATTGCCCCTGAGCAAATGCCCTGTGGTGGCCAGGTCTGAGACTCCCCTGTGTGAATTTCACCCCAGAAATCACACTGCGTGCAGCCTGCTCCACCTCCAGCCTGGCTCCCAACACTGGACTTCTCCTTCCACACTCTCGGGTGGCTCTGGGGGAAGCTGTGTGCCATGCTGCCAGAAGAGGGGACACTGAGGATTTGCGGTCCCTCCCAACATGCAGGGAGGGGCCTCTTGGGAGCAGATCCTCTGCCCAGCCAGGGTGCCTGCAGCTGGCCAGTATCACACAGGCCTGGCCCCCCAGGCTGCCTTCCGGCATCCCTGCCCTCCCTCCTCTCCTGCGACTGGGCACAGTGTCCTGCAGGTGAGCCATCGGGTATGGGAAGGAAGGGCCCTGCTGCTCCCTCCACACCAACCATGCACAGCTGCATGCAGGGTTTGTTATAGGGTTCTGCCTCCCAGTTGGGGACCAGACCAATCTCAGCCCAACTTTAAATCCAGTTGTCAAAAATGAGGCTAGCTAGAGCGCGGGCAGAGCACTAAGAGGGTCTCAGTGGCACAGTGAGGCTGGGGACACGGGCAAGCCAGGTGGGCTTCAGAGGTGAGGAGGGCAGGGGGCAGGCTGGGTCCCACGGCTGCACAGGCGTCACTAGACACTGGCAGAGCGGTGGGGCCCAGGAGGGCTGCGTCATCAGAATGGAGCCAGTTGCCACAGCTCAGTGTGGAAACGGAGCATGTTATGTCCCCAGGTAACCTGGCTTTCCCAGGAAAGGCACAGCGGGAGAGGCACAGCGCCAGCTAAATGTCTGGTGTGCGGCAGGGGCAGCCTCCTGTCTGTCTGTCTGTCTGTCTGTGGGCCAGCTTGCCAGTACAAGATAGTATTATGCCCCAGACCACTTCCCTTTCTCAAATAGCCCCCCACCCACAGTCATGGAAGCCAGAAACCAACATTTCAACCAGCCCTGTAACTGCTATCTTCTCATGGCGTCTCTAAAAAACTACCCTGCCCTTCTGGGGTCAGAACCAGAATCAGGGCTGAGGCCTGGCACTCTTGACTAGGCTAACCTTGGCCCACATCTTCCCTTTATAGTTTGTGATCCTAGACAAGGATGAACTCTCTCTGGGCTTCTGCTCCCTGCGGGTATTCAGGGTGTCATCACCCCCCTGCCACACAGATGTGTGGAGACCCCTTGAGGTGGCCTCCCCAAAGTGCGTGGAGTAACCTCACACAGCATCTGCGCGCTGCAGTTCACCTCACCTGGGTCCCCAGAACTTCCCAACCTTCCCGGCATCGCCATTTCCCTACCCCGTCTGCACCGCAGTCTCCACGTCAAAGCCTCTTGGACCTGTGTGAGCATACCAACGTGCTCTGCCTCCTCCCAGAGCCCCTGTCACATCAGGACACCCTGAGTCCCTCCCCTGCCCCTGGCCTCTTCCCTCTGATCCACCTAGAAAGCCCCAGCAGACAGGAACGGCGACCTGTGGCCCAGCTGGTGAGAGACACCCACTGACAGCTGCCAGTAATATTCACACGCATTCTCAAGAAAGAAAAATGAACCACCATTCTTGAACCCAGTGACCACTGACGTTTCTGGCAGAAGTAATCAGAGTTACTTAAATCTGACAGCATCTAAAGCAGCCCATGATAAAACACATGGCAGGTGAATTTACCAGAGAATTCCTGACGGACAGCAGTGAAATGGCAGCAATATCTGATGTGGAGAGGAGAATGGGAAATAAAGACATTTAGCACTACCAGCCCCGCCGTGAACTTTGCCGATGACTACACACTGATGGAAGAACTTGGTGCTGAGAAATCTGACCCAGGAGATTTAGACTCAGTAAAATTAGTGGTTCCATGTGGCACTCACACTGGCAAAGCAACAATTTTAGAAAACTGACTAATAAATTTGAGCTTGTTCATAAATTTTGTACAAATGGTCATTGATCTCAGCAAAAATAATTTTAGGAAAAGAAAGTGGAAAAATTTGGAAACGGGGCTGGGGATTTAGCTCAGTGGCTTAAGCGCCTGCCTGGCAAGCGTGAGGTTGTGAGTTCAATCTACCACATTGTGTCTTATTGGAATTTGAATATGTGTGATAGTTCAAACAAATTTTTTTCTTTTTTATCAAAAATGAGATATTATAATACCCATTGATCATTTTCTGTTATTCAGTTCAGAAAGCCCTGGAATTCTTTCACTATATACATGGCTTTATACTATTGTGTTATGTTTGATATTATTGTAATTGAAACTATGCTCAACTATAGCAGAGTAAGAGATATGGTGTTAGATACTGTTGATGTCCAGTTGACTTAATGTAAAGTACTGTGTTGCCTATGTTGTCCTGTTCTGATCTGCTCTGTACTGCCCTCTTTTGTTTTATTCTCTTTTAAATTAAAAAAAATTGGGCTCAATTCCTGGGATGTGTTGGTTATTTATCATCATTGGCCTCTTTAGTATTCTTATATTGTTTGTTTTACTCTTCCTGATGTTTCTTGTTGCTCTTTATCCATAGACTTCTATAGTTTGCTCTGTGTTTTTAAGTGGTCCACTTCATTATTTCTGTCAAGTGTATTCTTGAGCATTTTCTTTATAGCTGGTTTAGCACTCCTATATCTTCTGAAGTGGTATCATCCATGGAAATACATATTTCACCAAGTATTTTGAAGAATAGCATTGTTATATCTCCCCATCACAACTGCCTTTCAAATTCCGGATATTTACTATATATCTTTGAAATTAATGAGTATATGCCTTGATGAACTTCTCCTCTCATCGTAATTGTTTGGAGTTCTATAAGATCATTTACTTATAATTTTAATTCTTTTCTTATAGTTGCAAGCACTTTGATGAATCTATAATCCATCTGTGAAATCATTTAGATTTTCTAAATTCAAATTAGCCCATGTTTTTTCTTTTGTTTGTTTGTTTGGTTTTTTTTTTGTTTTGATGTGATAGCTGCTGGATTGTCTTCTTTTGTTATCTTACTTTCTTTCTGACTTCTTGGAGCTGTTTATTGTAATCACCATTTAGTCCTCCACATGTCATTCTGTTTTAACATTGATCATTTCCTCTATGTATGAATTCAATACTGTTTTTTACTTTAAGTATTTCTGTCTGACATCTTCTGAGGATTCTATGTCCTTGATGTATCTATTTAAATTTTGCAGCAATCTGGTTAGCTTTTCTAGCTTTTTTAATAGGTTCCCTGAAATACACTGTGGGCATATTGCATAATCATTACTATAAACTTTTAGTTCATTTCCTCTTTGAACTCATCTATTTTCATCATCCCTTATAAGAACTTTTCATCAGTTTCTGCTATCTGGTATTTGTTTTCTTCTCTTTTTGTAACCCATTAGTTTTCAGAGATCTTCTATTTCCTTATTTCCATAGATAGATAGATAGATAGATAGATTGATTGATAGACAAATAGATAACCTTTTTTTAGTTATATGTATCTCCCTCTTTTCTGTCCTCCTTTTTTCTTTGTTGTTTTCTAAGTGGGGTGATTATACTGCAAGCTTGAGACTAGAGGAATTAGGAAACTATGGAGTTTTGTTATGTAGTTCTTTGTTTTTGTTTGTTTTGTTTTGTTGATACAGAGTCTCACTACATAATTCAGGCTGGACTTGAACTCACTATGTATGCCAAACTGGCCTCAAACTCACAGTGATCCTCCTACCTCAGCCTCCTGAGTGCTGGGATTACAGGTGTGTGCCACTACACCTGGAGGAATATGTACTTGTATGAAACTTTTTAAGATGTTATTGCCTCCCCATGAATAATTTCAGTTTTGTATTTATTTGCTTTAAATGATTTCATTTCTATCCCTACATTTTGCTGGAGGAATTGCTTCAATTTATAACAGTACCCACAGTTTCCATCTTACAACATATCTGACAGTCACTCTCCCCTCCCTTGTATTTCCTAACTGAAGACAAGAACCTAGACACCTATTAAATCAGAGCCAAAGAAGGCACAAAAATACAAGAGTAACAACCTAATATATACATGAAACTATAAAAGAGCTTGACCCCTTGTTACTAAATAGCTCAAGAAACATATAGAAATGTAATGCTAAGATGTCTGATGTGAACACTGTTTCAACTTTCCAAGGAGTCACTGCATACCTGATTTTCAAGTAGCTTCTTTGCCAGGGTGTCCGACAAAGTATCTCACTGACACAGAGTCTGAGTGTTCATACCTCTATTACTCTTGTAGTCCTTCCCTGGAAAACTAGCTTAAATAACTCAGTACCTCTTTCTACCAGGCTGCAGGCATTTTTGCAGAGTTTTAGCTACAACACATTATTAAGCTACAAACTCTCGCTGCCCCTCTTCCTGATATGATGGTGGATTTGGCAGACAAATCCACTGGCATTAAATTGTCCATACAGTCAGAATTATTCCCATGCAATCAATTCAACTACAGCAGTAATAGGCTAATGCATTTCAGTGCTGTCTATCAGAGGCAGTTGAAAAATAACATGCCTAAAGCCCTGCTGTGGGTCTCCCATTAGCTGTGGGGTCACGATGACAATGTGAGCCTCCATTTCCTTGTAACTCAGGCAGACTCTGGACCGGGTCTGTGAACACCAGCCCCTGCCTATCAGCAGGCCTCCCCCAGTCCGCTCTTCAGTTGTTGGCAGTGTTGGGTGACTCTTCCCCTCATCACCTCTGGAGTCCTGGCAGTGTGAACCACCAGGAGGCTGCTCTGGGGCTGGGGCTGAGTTGTTAACACCTGACAGTCCCCAGAATGGCTTTTCCCCTTTATGCTCTGCAGGGCTGTGCCCTGAGTGCTTGCAACACAGGCTTGGAGTCACTGTCACCTGTTACCACTGGAATGCTACTATGAATCAAGAGAGTCACATTCTTCCTGCTGTCTCCAGCTGCATAAGATTCTTCGGGACCTGGTGTGGCTCAGTGATCAGGGAAGCTGTTAGTGCCACTGTGCCTCTGGGCTGGCAGGCAGCCCACTGCCCTCCAAGGCAGGGCAGTTTTTCCTCTGCAGTGTGGCCTCCTCTTGTGTATCCCTCAGTCCTACTTTCTTCTCCTCTATCTGGTTCCTGCTTATTCCCGGGTGCCCTCCCCTCACTGTGTTTCCTTTCCAAGTAGACACCTTGCCCTGGAGGAGCCAAGCAGCTGACACTCGCCATTCACCATCATTGTGTGTCTATTGATATTACCCTTAAGAGGAAGACAAATATTACCTTATTGATTTTATATTTTCACTAAATATATAATTTAGAGAAATATATATGAAGAAATGTTATTTTAAGTGGAAAACATCTGTGACATTTCAAATTAAAACTAATGAGATGGGCAGCTTCACATAGTATTAAACACACAGAGAAGTATGCTGAAAATGATAAATGGATCTGAGATATGGAGAGCACTTACCTTAGCACGTTATGTATTGAGGCAATGTGCCAGGTATTGTTGGGGGACAGACACAATTCATCATTAAGACAACATAACGTATGATAAAAGTTAAACAAAATAAATAATCATTCCAAGCACAGCAGGTTTATAATCTGGCCTTTTCAAAGTTAATTTTTTTAGATGTTCTTCCTTAGCACTTTGAAAATCATCCATTACTAAAAGAAAAAGTTTTCTCAACTTCTTAGCAACTGATATTTAATCACAGAAGATATACTTTGTTGCATATCTTCTGTAAGTAAATTACTATGCTTGTGTTTAACAATTTCTTAACTTGCTGGTAGAAAAGGAAAAATAAATTGAGCATCTTTTTTTATTGGCCTAAAAATTAAACTATCAGCTAAAATTGATGTGTAGAATGGCCTAACATAGAACCACTGTGCACTATGCATCATTATAAAAGATTCTGTCAATATTCAATGCAAAAATCAAGGCTAGATCAAGCACGCAGGTTTATAACACTTGCCTGATATAATTGAGCCTCAATGTTTAAACCTCATCACTAGAAAAAAAAGAGAGAGAGAGAAAAGAAAATAATGCAGCTTAACGTCAAATCATTGACAATTTGTATATTTAAGTTTTGTTTATTTTAAATTATTTAATTTTCAATAATTAGTTTTAAAAATTTAATTGCAACCTTACCATTTATTGTTTCTGCATTTGTTTTATGTGATGCTGAAGGTAAAATGCAGAACTTCTGATTAGCTTCACAAACATTTTACCACTGAGTTAATCCCTACACCCAGGTCTGAGTGTCCAAGAAAAAATAAATCAAGATGCGTGGATGCCTGATTCTTGGTTTTAGACAATAGTGTGTTACTGGAAAATAAGAAAGTTCTAAAATAAGAAAGATAAATAGAAGAAAATGGGAAGCAAAAATTGGAAGAAAGAAGGGTTGGGTGAAAGAAGGTAAAAGCAGGAGACAGAGATGAAAAGAAAGGGAGGGAAAGAAAGATTGGAAAGCCAAGACAGATGAATAGAAAGAGAAATAAGAAACAGCATAAAAGAATTCACAATGGCACAATTTGAACCTAAGCAACAAAATGAATAATTATCATGTGGAATAGAAACTAAGTATTTTTTTTAAAGATTTAAACCATATTGACTTAGAAATAAATCACATCCACATGTGTAAACGTTATCTTATTTCTCCAGTGTAAAAAAACTGAGGGAGTAGATAAGATACAAAACGTGCAGTAGATATGGTGAAAGTAAAAGAGGAACAAACTACTTAAAAGGAAAGAACAACTGGGATGGCATAAAGCAGAAAATAAAGAAAAGATTTTGTGTGTCTGTGTGTGTGTGTATACACACACACACACACACACACACACACACACATATATATGATAGGTAATTATACTGCTAATCTCTGTTAGCTCATCAAAAACAACAGTTTGTGCTTTCATTGTCTGATCATTTTTTCATGCCTATATCTTGTAATCTGAGCAACTACTTTGAATATGCAATATATTAACCATTGTTAACCTTCTATTGTTTTGAAATTTTGAATCATTTTTACTCTTTTTTATTTAAAAATTTTTTAAAAGAAACCATTTAGTAAGAGGCAAGTGACTACTTTTTCCTACAGAAGAACTTTAATTAATAAGTATAGAAATGATAGGGGTATAGAAATTTATGGAAATGCAGTAATTATTGGCCAGACAATATATTCATAAATTCTAAATAAAAAAGCAGTAGTTTATGGCTAAGAATCTCACCTGACATGCTTTTAGACAAAGTCAAATACAACACTAAAATATGAACACATCTCAGTGTCACATACCTTCAGACATGATGTGGTAGAAATGTACCTTGCCTCTGTATTTCTTCCTCAATCATGTAAATTTTCAACCAAAACATGACAAAACATAAAATGAGAAAAAATGAGAAGTCTTCTTCCAAGTGACTCACCAGTCCTCTTTGAAAGTGTTAGAGTTGTTAAAAATTGGAGGAACTGTCAGAAATTGGGAAAGACCAGTAAGACGCCAAAACATAATGCTGGGGAGGGTGGTCTTCACTTGGATCCTAGAATTAAAAAAAAAACGATTAGTGGAAGAACTGAGCGAATGTCTATCAATTTTGAACTTTGGGTAACAGTATTATGTGAGGATTAATTTTCTAGTTTTGATAGACTTTCTATGATTATTTAAAAATATTAACATAAGAGCAAGTTAGATGAGGGAAGAAATTTTTGTATTGTATTTTGCAACTCTTCTGGAAGACTAAGTTTATATCAAGATATTTGTTGCTTAAAATTTTTGAGAGCCAGTCCAAAAAATGTTTGTGAATAGACATCTGACAGAAGAATAAATACAAATGGCCAATAAATACATGAATAAATAAGTGTCACTGACCATTACAGAAACACAAATTAAAACAACTCTAAGATTGCATCTTACCCTAGAAGAAATAGTCATCATCAAAATCTCAATAATAAATCTTGACAGTGCTTCAGGGGTAAAAAAGAATGCTTCTAGTGTTATTGGGAATGTAAACTATCACAACCACCATGAAAATCAATACAGAGATTCCTCCAAAAGTTAAAATTAGAAATTCCATTTGGTTTAGCTATTCCCTTTATAGATATCTCTCTTAAAGAGTTTTAAAACATCCTATTTCAGTACTACATGCATATCCATGATAGGTAAATCTGGAAAGAAGCCTATATATGTCCATCAAAAGATGAACAGATAAAGGAAATGTGCTATTTATACACAATGAAGTACTACTCTGCCATAAAGATACATTTGAGTCATCTGTAGGAAAATGGATGCATATTGAAACCATAATGTTAAGTGAAATATATCAGACACACAAACTTAAGTATCACATGATTTATCTTATATGGAAAACCCAAATTATTAATAAAGGACAAAATGGAAAAAGTAATAGGAAGTAGGGAGATAAGTCTTTTTCAAATGCTAAGGGATGATGAGATGGAAGAAGAGGGAGGGAGGTGAGGGAAAAGAAATGAAAAAGGAATTAAGGTGTATTATGTGCATGTACCAGTGCCACACTAGGAAGTTAAATGTTATTTGCTGCAAACATGTACTAATAAAAAGTAAATAAATAAATTTTCCAAAGTAACTTTGATGTTTCTTTATATTTCAAAATGTGGAGAAAATTGCCTCTAAAATAAGAAAACATATTTTTACATCAACTCTTTCCATTTTTTAACTTTTGTAAGTTAAAAATTGTCAGTTTTCTTGTCAATGAAATAAAAATCCAAAAAGAAATGAAGAAACTTCTTACAAGTATGTGTAAATATTGTGACATTTTTAAAAATTAAAATAAAACCCTTAAACATCCTGAAACTTTATTCTTTGATTTGTCCAAAGCTATTCGCACTGAAGTGTTACATTGCACAGTTAATTCTACTATCAAACAAAAAAGTAACACCTGATGTTAAATTACTCTGAGAATAGTTAAAATTGTCTGTAGCTTTGATCAGTGAAGAAAAGATGCAGCTATGTCTCTGCATAATAATGTAATGCACTTGAATTTCTCTGAACTTTCTTCTATTACTTTAAAGTGAATCATTACAGAAGTTAACAACTTTTCCATTTTTCTCCAGTGAGCATTAATATGAAACTACTGATTTCTTGCAATCTAGGTACTTCTTGGGTTTAGTGAAAAATATACTTCTGATAACATCTCAAAATCCTGCCTATTTTGAGAAGTCCTTTTCAAAATTTCAAATATGTCAATTTCTTCAAAATTGTGTCGGTTTTTTACCGACTAAATTGGACTTGAAGAAAAATCCCAGTACTCTGGGAAAATAAGGCTTCTGGAACAGTATCTAACTTTTCTGCTTTGGTAAGGAAAGAAAATACACACTTCATTTTTTTCTCTAGTCCATGCATTGGTACCAAATCTCGTGATGGAAGTGTATCCACTGGTCAAAAAGCACTCCACTGTATCAGAAGCAGAGCTGATGCAAATCATCTTTTGAAGTTTCATCAAGAAAAAGAAATCAAAATATAAAGTTTTTCATCACCACCCAAAGTACATTATTGAAATTTGATGACAAATGAGAGCATCCACTCTCAAAATAACTTGAAATAAAGATTGATTTCTGACCTCATTTTCTTAGTAGATATTTTTATCACATCTTAAGTGATTCAAAGGGAAATAATTGAATCAAATTTATTTTCTGAAAACATTAAAGAAATTGAAAAAATCATGACATCATTGGTTATATTACTACAATATTTGTGATATAAATAAATATGGAGACTGGTGTTTCTGTGAGTTTCTCAAAACACAAAAAGTTTCTAACAGATTTATACATAGAAAGGTAAAGAGTTGTCCCTTTCCCTTTAAATGGAAATTTGCAGAATTTGAAAACACTAATTGAATTTTAGTTCTTTTCAAATAAAATTATAATAAAGATATGGATTTATAATCTTTCTCTTATTGATTTAGATAAGACATGCCAGGGGGATAAGTCTTTCCAAGCACAAATGTTACTGGCTTATCAGGATTGTTATTCATCATAAATCTGTAGCTAAGAACAAAACTCCAGCGTTCCTGAAATCTTCATCTGGTAATGTGGGCCATGTGAAATCTGGGAGCTAATATACTTTTTCCCCTACATCTTCAAGAGTTTGCAAAGATATTTGCTTTCATTGAAATACACAATTAAAATGTATATGATTTGAAAATTTTTAAATACTTTTCAATAATATTTTCTTTTTTCTGTCACTCTTCACTATGCATTTTCTCATCATTCCCTCTTTAATAAATGTGACCTCCCTAACCTTATACAGAAATTAGTTTCCAGTGATAGTAAAGGAAATGTATTGCAAATTGTGTTTAATTTGGATTGAGGTGGTAAATTGGTCAATGGCAGTAACAACTTGCCTAGGGTAACCCAAAGATGTTAAAATACACAGACAAATTTACATAATTTATTTATTTATTTATTTATAATTTATTTTGAAGAAAATAACACCAAATGAGAGAAAACAAAATGGGGTCAGTCAAAAAAAAGAAAAAAAGGATGATCATGGTACATGACTTGAAACCAGGTGATCAACAATGGTTACCATAATGACTCTTGTTATCTTCAGTAATATTGCCCATATCATCAGGCATAATAAAATTGAACATGGCAGTACAGAACAAAACAAATAGAAACAAAACTTTGCAGACATTATATAACTTCAAAAGAGGGTAATAGTCAAACCAGAATGGGTATCATAGTGAATCTTATTGTCTTCAAAGTAGTTGCCTATATTCTCAGATTTGACACTATCAAATATAACAGATTCAAATAAAATCAGTCAAAATAAGACAGTGAAAGCAATACAGAGCTTCAAATTAAGTTAATAGGAAATTTAAAATGCTTTCTGTAGTATAACCTGCTGTCTTTGGAATAGATGCCATCAAATCTTACACAAGTAGACAAACCAGAGTAGATTATAACCAAACTAAACAGAGTGATATAAACAATATGGTTTCAAATCATGATACAAGATTAACAATGTCCCCTTTTTAGACAATTCCTCCCCTTTCACTTTCACAGGATGCAAGGTACATTTTGTATCCCACTAAATCCTTTAGTTTTTAGATTTGGGAGGCAACCTGCTGTTTATCTAAGTGGTTCTAAACTTCTTTACCTTTGAGTTTGACTTGAAGTTGTATCCATTTACCTACAAGAGCCTCAAGGTTTTCCTTCCCTATAGCTGAGTAGTTCTCCATTGTATAAAAGTGTTATGTCTTTCCAACCAATCTGCAGCTGAAGAGTGAGCTACCCCCACTTTTTTCTGCTTCCCTGTCACATAGAGCATTATTTTCTCATCTTTGACTTTCAGTCCACACACTCTCTTTCAGGTTAATTATATTTCGTATATAGAGCATCTTGATGAATACTATCTCCTAATCCACTCTGCCTGTGTTTCTTTTTATTAGTGTATGGAGGCCATCTATGTTAGTGATTATGGCCAGCCTTTTCTGTCTCATCTCTGCCATGGTATTTTTCTGCCATTGTTTGTCTATTTTTCCCCTTCATTCCAATGTCTCCCCCATTCACTGAGCCTCCTCTGCCACTGTTCCTGAAACTATGGTCTTTTTTTTCTCTCTCTAGAATGTCCTTTGGTATTTTTGTAGGGTTGGGTTGGTGGTCATGAACTCCACGAGTTCCTGTTTGTCATGAAAGCATCTTGTTTCTCCATTAATTTTGAGATAGTTTTGCAGGGTACATCAATCTGGGTTGGAGGTTATTTTCTTTCAGGGCTTGGAATACTTCACTCCAAGCTCTTCCTGATTTGATGGTTTGTGTTGAGAAGTCTGTTGTGACTCTGATGGGTTTTTCTCTACAGGTGATCCATTTCTTTTCTCTGACAGCTTTTAATATTCTGTTCTTGTGTTCAATTTCTGGGATCTTGATTATTATATGTCTGGGTGTAGATCTATTTTGGTTATAGCTGACTGAAGTTCTATATGCCTCATGTATCTGAATATCATTTCCTTTTTCTATGCTTGGGAAGTTTTCTTTAATTATTTCTGTAAATAGCCTTTGTATTTCATTTGTGTTTACCCCTGCTTCTTCATTCACATTTTTTATTCTTAAGTTATAGATCCTCTTGTCATCTTCTAGCCTTTGTATTGTTACTTCCTGGTTCATTTTTATTTTTAAGAGATCTCTCCTTTCATGATCACAAGATGCAAACCTGTCTTCAGGGTTTGATAGTCTATCTTCAGTTTCTTTCAAGCAATTTGCCAGCTTTCAGTGGAGTTTTAATTTTCTGGTAATCTCTTTAAATCTGTGTCATGTGTTCTAAATTTTTTATATTCATCATCAAAAGTTTCTCTCCTTTTTTTTATGCTCCTCTATTCTTCCATCTGTGTCTTCTTGAAAGGTACTGAGCATTTCTTTTATTACTTTTCTTATATCTTCCTTTACTTGTATTAATATTTATGTTTTAAGTTCTTTAATAGCTTTATGAAGTTGTTTCCTTATTTCAGTTGCTGTTACTTCAGAAACCACAGGTGTGCAACTCCCAATCTCTTCTGTGTTTACCTCTCCTGGGCCAGTACTGCTTTGGTTGGAGGCCAGAGACTGCCTTTTGTTTCTCCTCTTGTCATGTTCCATGTTTCTTCCAGACAAGTGGGTAGTGCACTTCCTGTATTTGTTGTAATTACTCTGAAGTATGCTGGCTAGGGATTGTTGCCCTCCCCAATCTGCTGGTGACTACTGGAGTATAAGCAGGGACAGGGCAAGCTTTCCCCTCCCTTCTGAGCTGGTTAACAACAGGGAGTCTTCACCACATTAGTGGGTGCCACACTGTCAGGGGTGATTAGGGATAGCTTTAGGGAATCCTTGGCCTTGGGTATTGGATTGCACACAGGGGCAGGACACAGTCCAAGCAATTCTCACCAATCTGCTCTGTGCTAGGTGTGGCTTAGTGAAGCTGGCTGCAGCTGTGGTTCTGGGCTTATCCTGTCTGACTCCAAATGGAGCCCAGCCCATCACCCACTCCCACAGAAGAACTGAGTTCCCCAAACTCACTGTGAACCAGCGCAGTTCTCTGGTCTGCTGCTCCACTCCATGACTGTGTCTCCAAGACTGCATCTTCCCATGGAGCCAGTCAGGCTTGCTAACCCCCAACTTCACTGCGACCATGCATCTCTGGATTCCAGGGGCACTTCGCACACAGTGGGACCAGCTCCAGTGAGAGCGCATCTGGCTACCAGCTTCTGTTTTAAGTTTTTCTTTTCTTTCTTTTCTTTTCTTTTCTTTTTTCTTTTCTTTTTCTTTCTTTCTTTCTTTTTCTTTTCACTTTAGTTTCTTCTTGGGTCAAGATGATCCATTTCTTTACTCTGATCTTCTCCAAAATGCTATCTTGCAGTGTCTGGGCTTTTTCTCTCAGAAAGGCTTTTTACTTTGCTACTTATTGTTCTGCCGTCTTCCCAGAATCTCCACATACACGATTTTTAGAAACTGTTTAGATTTTGAAAAGCCACAGAAGCAAGCCCATATTTTAACTATTTTTCTTTAGTAAGTATTTCCTTAGCATGGTGTCTCCTCTAAAAGTCCCTATCAAAATTATATGTGCAGCACAACATCTTGGTTTCTACATGATCAAGGATTAAAACAGGTTCACTGTCTTCATTTTTTTCTTCTGGTTTGGCACCTCTACATAGACCCTAAAATGATAGTCCTAAATGTGCTTGATTTTCTAACCTAAATCTATTTAATTTTTTCTAAGGGATTTGTTTGCAATATATATTTAAGTTGAAAGAATAGTTTCATTCAAAAATAAACAACAAAATAAAATTATGCATTGAGCCAGACATTTAGTTTAGCTTTATCTAACAGGCAAAAATAAATATCAGAGTAAGCTGCCTGTCTTATTTCATATCTTACACTTTTAGCCTGTCATTTTGAGCAGATAAGTCTGCTTTATTAAACTAATTCCTACTAAATGAATATCATATTATTTTGTTAGAGCTGCTATAACAAAATGCCATAAACTAACTTACTTGTAAACAAATGACCAAAAATTTCTCATACTTCTAGTGGCTGAGAAGTGCCAGATGAAGGCAGATGTGGTATCTGTTTCTGGCTGACATACTTGATTACAGCTAACTAAGTGAAGTGAGATAATTGATCCACTTAAAATTGTATATTTAAAAAACATTAATTTGTTATAGTATGCTAGATTAAAAGTTAGATTAGTAAAACTAAGTTACTTCCTTTTAAAAATGTATAAAAATGTTTAAAAAATCTTTACAAAGGATTGAATTTCTTTCTTTTCCAAATAAAATGCAATGACAATACCTTAAATGAAATGAAATTCAACCTGTGAAAATGATTCAAAACCTAAACTTTATTCCATTAAAAATTTTTGACCATAAAAAATTAGAGCTATTTAGCATGAAAATAACTTGAAATTTCAAGCCAGTGAATGATGCAAATTACGATAGAATAATTTAATATGTCACAGATATGATACAGTGTGAACATGTCCTCCCCAGGTCCTTTTCTTGAAATCTAGCCCTTAAAGTGATGGTATCAGAAAATGGACAGTTTTGAGAGGTGATTAGGTCAAGGGGGGGGTCCTCATAATGCAATTTCAGCCAGTTATGAAGAGATGCCAGAGACCTAGAATTTCCCTTCTACCAATGCTAGAATAAAAGTACCATCTGTCAGCCAGAAGGCCAGCCAGAAACAGATACTTCATCTGCCTTCATTTACCCAGCATATTAAAAACTCCCAAGAATGATTAATTTAATTACCTTCAGTATCTATTAAAAATCTATCATTGCAAATGAAAGAACTAGAGTCATCAGATAATAAATCATAAATTATTTCATACATGAAATAAAATAAAAACTTTCCTTTTTTCCATCCCTGAAGAAAAAAACTAATTTGCATTTAAATTATCAAAATTATATCAAAATCTGCTTCCTTAGCCTAGATATATGAGCCAGTTAAGATAACATTTCAGCCAGAAATGTCATCCAGATAATTTATTTGATTTAAAGCACTTTATTGATTCTTAAACCATACAAAATCATTGAAGACCATCCCCAGAAGGTATTCTGAAGAGATTTCTACACTTCTTTTATGAAGCTGTGTCCATGTTTAGTTTCCTTTGACATTTAGTAATTTGACTTGCTCTGAAGATCATTCACAGTGTTTATTTTATTTTATTTTATTTTATTTTATTTTATTTTATTTTCTCTTTTAGAATCGTTGGTGTAGGTGGTGCAGTGGACCAAGCTAGAAGAGCTTTGTCCTGTATCTTTCAGTGATGTTCATAAAAACTGACCCAGTGGTCAACAAATTTTTCCTCTATGAAAATAAAAATCAGATATATTATATAGATACTTGCACAAAAGTTTAAATACAAGTACTGACAAATATAAACACTATGCTTAACTTTTGGATAAATACAAAACAGTATAAAACAAACAAAAAAAGAAAAACCAAGAACAAAAGACTGTATTTGCCATCTTTTCCTTGGTTTTCTAACCTTGCATGAAGAAAGTGGGTGAACATTTCTGGGCTTCAGTTTTCCACCTTGTCTAAAATAAAAAAAAAAACAAAGAAATGATAAATAATCACCAGATGGATACTGGCATTTGAAACCACCAGGAAGTTCAAGCTGAAACCCTACCCCACAAGTTACTTGAAAAGCTATTCTTTTTAAAGGCCTCCAAGTTATTTTTGCTAAATCCAAGATTTTCCTTCTGGTCTTTAATCACTGACCACCAGCTAACTCTGCTAGTGAGTGTCGTGTCCTTCATAAATACTGACTTTGGACATCTAGAATTCTGTCATCGTACACTTACATGAACCCTGCCACAAGCCCCACAGTGGGTACATCTGTCACAACCCAGCCCTTAAGAGATGATTTTCCCCTATAGTGACTTCATCACAGATCTTTTATCCTAAGAAAATCTTCTTCACAACCTCAGTCATGTATTTGTGTTTAACTTGGTGACTCTCAAGTTTTGTTCCCAACTTCTGTTGTTTTATACACTGAACAAATAAGAGTCTCAGAAAGGGATCAAGTTCTGTCCAGGACTGACAGTGTATTCTTTCCCCTTGAGTCAGCTACCCCAAGTGCTCAAACTACAAGCATCGCTGCTTTATTCAGCTCTCCATTGATCTTTATGCTCCCTTCACTCCTACAGTCCAGACGACCACTGCATCTGGGGGTCCTTTTTCCTAAATTTACTTCATTGGTCTGAAGCGTTCCAGAACCAGTGCATACCCTCCTGAGAGCTGCAGGCCTCATTTTAGTTTATAAGTTACATTTACAGACTCCTTTCACTTTCCTACAAAATCAGTTCTCTTTCTGTCTCTTTTCAGTCCTAGCACCTGACTATTCCATATAGACTGCAAGACCAGAAATCCAAAAGCAAGCACATGAGCAGAGCTAGATCAGACATTCAACAGAAAGATTTTACGCATAAGCCCCCTTCATTCAGGTCTGGGCAGGTGAAAAGTGCCCCAAACTCTAATCCCATAAACTTCATTCACAGAATTTTTTTCTTATCTGTGAACCTTTGGCTTCTCTAATGCAGGTTGATGACAAACTATTTTAAACTCATTACTACACTGAAGCTTTTATAAAATCCCAGGGGAAATTCCATGGCATTGGCAACATTATGTCTCCTTTTTATACAGAATGGAAGAAAGTATCTTACACACCACAGAATATTTGCTTTGTGTTAATCAAGAGCACAATTTTACATTTTCTGCTATATCATTGTGTAACAGCTAGAGCTTTGATCAGTCTTGTCTTAGTCCATAGTTCCATAGTCTCTCAGCTTTAAATCAGCCACCTGTTTATTGTTTTTTATTTTTATTTTTTTAGCTTTTTGGAACAGGGTTTCACTATGCGGTTCAGGCTGGCCTCAAACTTGCAGTGATCCTCCTGCCTCAGCTTCCTGAGTACTGGGATTACAGGCGTCAGCCTGCACACCCGGTTTTAAATTACCATCTGACACTGACTTTGCAGTTTGAGGCTGGATCTGGGACTCTGGCTTGCTTATATCCATCAGCTTCTGACAGTGGAGGGCACTAGGGCCATGTGAAGGTAGTAGGAACAGTGGGCAGCAGCCCTGAGTTTCTTGGATGTTCTCGGAGGCTGTCGCACACTGAGCAGTCCCACTGCGCACTTTCTAACATCGCAGCGAACAGCAGCTCTGGGAAGTCTGAGTCAGCTCCACTGCTTCCTCCTCTGGGTTTCTAGGCTCTGAGACACCCAGTCTGTTCCCTGGTGCTAACAGCTGCCTCTGGCTATCATTACCTCTGCATTTCCTTCTACTCTGCTCTGCACCTATGTTCGCACAGTTCCATTTATACATTTTGCTATTTTATTTTTTTCTGTAATCTCCAGTGTTATTTCTATTTTCCTATCAGCAATCTAGGTGATATAAAAGAAAAGAGAGATGTTATACAAATCTAGCTCATAAGGTGTCCATGGGAAAAAAAATGGTACACTTTTTTCATAGTAAATCAGGAAGCTTAGAGAAATCATCATAATTTCAAATATAAGAACCTCCCTGTCTAAGGCATCCTTCTGTTATATGTGCTGGGGACGGAACTCTCCTAAGGTACATCCCTAGACTTTTGTTTTTTGGCAGTGTCTTGTCCAGGCTGGGCTCAATCACTTGCGATGCTCCTTTCTGAGCCTCTCAGAGGGCTGGGATTACAGGCATGTGTGATCCCAGCAAACAGTGTTATATGTCTATTAACAGTTTACAAACCCCAGGCAAAGTGGGAATACTATTTACCCTTTATAACTGAGGAAACTGAAGATCAGAGGATTAAATGACTTTTACAAGTCACAAAGAAAGTAGCAGAGTAAATATCAAAACCCAGGCCTATATGATTTTCATTATACCACTCTAGGCCTCCCAAGGAAGAGATCAGTGGGACAAACAGAAGCAAATAAGAGAGTGCTTAGCAAATGATGGTGTGCAGCTAATAATAAATAAACACGAAGAAGAGAAATACTGATTTAGAACATATATTTCGTATTAATTGTAAAGAAGAGTACTTTTGGATATTATAAACATGTCAATCACACTCATGGTGTTGATAGTTTACAGGTATATATTTATTTTCAAACTCATAGACATGCATGTATTAGATATATACTGGGTTTTGTATAATCATAGTAAGTATTTTTAAAGAGTTGCTTTTATGATGGTCAGTACATATAGCAAGATTGGAGAAAACAAAAAATAAACCAAGAAACACTATAAGAACACAAGTCTGAAAACATAAGCACATCAGATATTGAACAGCCATCTTCTATGTAGAAAATCTGTTTGAGCTGATTGAAATAAGTATTTTGATTTGAATACTGGTTCCTTCAGGCAAACTCCCTTCACACTTTATTTTTTATGTCCTGCTATAAAAACTTGTAAAGAATAAAGAAGAAAATTTTAGAAGATTTCTCCAATTAATATGGAAGTCAAACTATAGTTGGGAAGAAGAACACAATTAATTAAGGGACTGTGTAATTTGAGGTCAGGACTTTGAACCCCAGGGCAGACTTTGGTGTTTGCTGTGACCATAGTGAGAGAGCCACTATGATAATTCAAAGAACAGTAAACTCTGTGGAAAAGCCATTGTAGGACCACTGAATATGACGGAATCAGGGAATTTCCATAAGAATCATGCCATTGGCTGGCATCATTTTGTGATATTTAAACATTTGCTTATTTTAATGGCTAGTGGTTCACAAGATACATATAAGGTAAAGAATTCTAGGGTCTAAATGAAGTCTACTTTACTTTACCATGCTCCACATTCTGGTTGTAGTTGACTGCTTCCTAAGAACCCAAAGCATTAGGACTGGAAATGCTATTACCAAATCCTTTTTCTGGAAAGTATTAATTTACCTCTAACGTCAGTGCACTTTTATTGGTTTAATGAAACTGTTTTAGAAGTTATCAGGAACAGTTTGGAATTCACTTTCTGTTATTCTACTATTTTGTCAAAGTGGTGTTTATTCTAGTTATAATATTGCGCCTATTAAATTTTTCTTATCCCTTCTCTTAACACTCCTGCTATGAATAGAAAATTTAACTTTTTAAAAAATTTATCTAAAATGGTGGTCTCAAAGCTTTGCAAAGTAGGGTAGAACTCACTAATAAATATTTACTGGAAGACTTAAGAGAATGAATTAATAAATACACAAATATAAGGAGGTTATTGCATTATAAAGAACAAACTTTCACTGCCAATTAAGCATAAAGTCAAATATCTAGAGGAGTGAATGATCACTTTATCAAAGAAACACTTACTCTAAATGCCACTATTTTATAATTTTAAAATACACCAATTACTGCAGTGCTATACATTAATGATTTCTAGTAAATTAAGTGACTTGGGTATTTAGCCATGCTGTTTAATTTCCTGTGTCTTTAAGTGTGACCAATTATCTCTCTGCTTTATACAAAAAAAAAACTCTAAGTTCAGTAATGGCACACTCCTTCTTGGACAAGGAAATAGAGCTTCTAATTAGTAAAGAAAACTAAAAAATGATTCCTTCTGGATAGGCAAAGTGATTTTCATCAGTTCTTGGAATGTAGACTAAAAAATAAGAAGTCTTAGGTAAAATCGATTGTGGACAGATAATATCTATATATTCACAACAAAAAAGTGTAAGCTGACATTTACATTTTGGTTCAGAAAAATGCATGATACCAGAAAATACTCAATGAAATGTAATTTGTTTGTATGACTTTTACCAAAAAAGTGTGTTTTCTTCCAAATTTTTTATTATTCTATTATCAGTGATCAAACAGGAATTCCAGAGTTCTGGTTCCTCCAGACAATTCATGTATTTGAGACATGAGATTTCTTCTGTCATGGTTCCTTAGTTAGTTCTTCTTCAATTTGAAACACATTGGTACAGTTTATATACAAGCTCAAATTGTGTAACTGATCAAAAATTTTTTATAAAAGGTTTTACTATCATTTTGTTGACATTTCCTAAATAAATTGTATTTTGAACTCTTTCTTTCTCTTAATTTCCGTATATTCTGAATGTTTCAGATTCTGATTTAACAGTTGAGAGATTTGAGATAAATGTGTTCCTTTCATAACAATTTTGTTTGAGACAAAAGGTAAATATTATGACAACTAGTTACTGTTAGATCCTTGGCTAAAACAATTAGATTCTCAAATGCAACTAAACACTGTCTCCCACTTCTAGTCAGTGATGTAGTCACTCAACAAGCTTTTACTTAACAACTATAAGGCGTAAGAACTAATCTTGGCCAAAATAGGAGCAGAATCATAGTGCAAATGGGGACACAGAGGGGTGGCAAGTATCAAATGTTGGCAGAAGACAATGAGGCTATAGAACTATTTAGCCTTTCCAAGAATATTTGTTCCATCTTTTGAAACAGAGAATATAGGCATCTAATTTATAAGGTGCATTATAAAGATGAAAGAAGATAGTGTCTATGAAAGGTTTGGGTTGGCAGAGATTGCAGCATACAGTGACTACTATTTCTTCCTGGGAATTTTGCATTTTCCAAATCCTGTAGTGCAGTGTGATCACGTGCTTATGTTCTGGCCAATGATGCAAGAAGTGTGGTTGGTGATTTATGGATGATATTATTCCCAGTGGTATGATCACTGTTCCCTTCTCACTCCCTAATGATTTAAATTTAACCATACTGGACACATCACAAGTAACCATCTTGAATTATAAGGCCAAATAAGGAATCATAGAGCAGCACGGTGGGTGGATGAATTCAGTGTTCTCTAGGCATAAGTTTGCATACTACACAAGTGTAACTCTCTCCTTTTATGTTGAGGAAACAAAAAAAAATGTGTACCTATTTTGCATGCTTTGATTGCTTGTCTGCTCTAATATATTCAGCACAATGAAATCCAAATTGACACAACCACAAATTCTTCTAATCTGAGTGATTTTTCAAAAACAGAAAATTCAAGACAAAAGGATCGACAATGAAATTCTAACACTAATTCAGATGAAATATACCAAAAAATATAAACCAAATAGTGGTAACAGGATTAGAAGATAGATTAGTGAATAGAAAAAAAATATATGATAGAGGTAAAATAGGTCTAGGTCTATTAAAAGTGTAAATAGAAGATGTTATGGTATAAAATATGACTTAGATTTTATGCAAACTGTGAAAGGAATATAAGATAATATTCATCAAGACATACATTAAGAGTTACAAAGCCACTGTGAAAGACAGTACGTTTGATTCCAGAAATGCTGTTTGGAGACTTATACTTCTGTATGACAGAAACAAATTAAAATGAATTATTATAATTATTCCTAATTCATTCAAAAGCTCTTCATAAACACACAATTCATACCATATACTACTTTTGGGTTTTAGTATATTGCAGCAAATAACACAAAGTCTTCATCTTCAAAAAGTGCCATTCTAATAAAAAGCACATTTTACTCTTTTCTGGGACACAAAGAAGATAACTTCATTTTACAGAATTCAGTGTTATGGAAGCATGGTAAAGGACTGATACCTTAGTATTATCTGGTATCATAGCCAAACTTCACTCTTTAATATAATCTCATTTTTATTGTGTTATGTCATGAGAGAGCCAGCTGCTTAACCTTGAAATTTTAAAAATGAAAGAGTAATAGAAATAAGGTGTGAGACAGAAACTACAGGAAAAATCTTACACAATCCAATGATTTTAAGCAATAATTTCCTGAGTAAAATCTAGAGCAGCATTTTGAAATTGTAGACATTAATAAAGCCTATTTCTGCCCCTTGCTAGCAATTTGGACAGTGTACCTGTATTATTGCAAGAATAAATTCAGCCACAGAGCCATGTAAACAGCTCTATAAATATTTATTACCTTCTTTCTTTGTTTCATGAGGTTTCAACACAGATCTTTGCTTTGCTTATGGGAAAATATTTTAAAACATAATTCTTAAATTGCTGAAAAGTAAACGATTTTTTTTTAGTTAAAAGAAGATATTTACATTGATTTTATTAATGATATCCAGTGACCTTCACATTGTTTTACCACTCTAGCTGTATAGGATTATTAAAACTGATAGTCACCAATATGTTCTTGCTACAATTATATAACAGAACTATACTAAACTATAGCTTAGGACCAGCTTCTGGCTAGATAAATGGTTTTGGACCAAGTCATAAACTTCAGATGACTGAGCAACTCAGTTCACTAAAATATTTATATCTGGCTTTAAACATTCTGTAAAAATACTAACTTTGGTTCCCTGAACTCTTTTAACATTTTAAAGGTTTATTTACATGTTGCTTTGGGAGAATTTAGGTAAACTTTTTTATAACAACTTAAGTTTCTTATTTCCCACAGAGAACATAGGTCACAAGATCATTCATATTAATGCAGTGTTGCAAATGAGTACTAAGTTGCCTACAGAGAGTTTAATCAGGATGCAAGCATCA
The DNA here is from genome assembly GCA_004027295.1 of Dolichotis patagonum. NCBI lineage: Eukaryota > Metazoa > Chordata > Mammalia > Rodentia > Caviidae > Dolichotis > Dolichotis patagonum. Next base: position 41,636 of record PVJX010010207.1, read on the forward strand.
GTTTCTGGTTCAATAGACCACGTTACCCAGTCCAGATTGCTAAGCAATCTCATTTTGAGGAATATCACACAAATCTGAAGAAAAAAATACTGATTGTAATGGTAATATCTGCTATTTATTGGAGAAAATATTACAGTTAGATGTTTCTGGCAACTTCATTTTTGAAAATATACATGTTTTATTCATCATATAATACTTTTTCTTACTATGCAAACAAGGATTTGGGAACTATTATTTTTACTTATTGTATGTTTTTGGTTCTATCTACTTTACATTCATTCACCAGGTAATGACTTGAAAGCAAATGTATAAAATATTTGTGGGCAATTTAAACTTTTCTAAAACTTCAAAAATGAGATCACAAGTGGAAAATCATTAATTTATAAGTATCTGCTTAAAACTGATTTGTTATGTGACCGTTTACCAAATCTCAGAGGCATGAGCATGACAAAATGGGTTCTGCATTTTACAAAGTGTGTATCAGCCTAGCTATAAAGGCAATAAACATAGGAGCCACTGTGAAAGATTGGGCATTTTGGGTCAAGTTTGCCTCTTATTAATTGAATAATTAATTGAATAACCTTTGAAATTGAAAAATCTTTCAATATTTAGAAGGGAATGGTTTCTTTTTTCAAAATGCACATTCTTGACTATATTGCAGGAAAATGTGGAATTCAATTAGGATCATTTATATGAAAGCAATTAGATTTCAAGCATATAAAAAATTAAAGTTATTAACACTGCTGCCATATTGTCCACCTGGCATTCAATAGCTTTACTTAATCTATCTACAATGTTAAGGAAAGACTCAGTGGCCTCGTGTTTAATTGCACTAAAGGGCTAATAGAAGGTCCTCTTTCCTTACCATAATACGTTATTTCTCTCCCTCTCTCTTTCTCTCTCTCTCTCTCTCTCTCTCTCTCTCTCTCTCTCTCTGTGTTTGTGTGTGTGTATAAATCCTGAAGGAAAAGTAAAAAATTCTATAGATTTTAAAGATATTCTCATAGTCACTTCATTATTTTCCTTCTATTTGCATTTAAAGTTTTAAAAACTTCAAGAGAATTAACCGATATTTCTGAAAAAAACCTTAATAGTATTGTTTAAATCTGGAACGTGGTTTTTACAGTTTTTGATGCTTTATCTTTGTGGTGAGGAAATACCAGAATTCAAGGCCACACATAAATTATCAGATCATAAATTTTTGTTCAAGCATTTTTCTAAAAAATTAGGACAGTGATTTTTTAAAAAGAAATTAGTAAAGACAAACATAAAGGTAATCAAATAATCTATTATTTTTATTTTTCTTTAAGAGTATTTTTAAACTCTTTAACTTGATATACACTCTCATTTTTTCCTACATCAAGTTTTTCTTACTCAACTCTCTTCCTGATTCAACAACTCCTTCAAATCATTTTTATTATGTTTCTAATATTTGTTATTCAAGATAGAAATATTTAAAAATTAATAAAAATTTGTGCTATACAGCACATTTTTCTTTTTAGCACTAAAATAATTAAAGTTAAGAAATTACAAAAGATTGATCTGTTAATGATCAAAGATCATTCTACTTCAATGTGTTCATATTCATTCAAAGGAAAATCTAAAACAATTTGCACTCAAACTTTTCATAACATAATTGTGGAACCCCTAGTATTTTTATAGGACTGTGCCATATAAGTGTTACACAAAATATAGATAAACAGAGAAATAGGACCTTTGCCACTTGTAAAGTATAATAAGATGGAGAAGATATACGGACAGATGCACTCCTCACACTGACTGCAGGAAGTGAGAATTTTACTTCCTGTCTCCCAACACAGTACTTGAAACAAGCAGCAAAAATTTTGAATAAATAAATGTATGATGACATACTCAAATGTGTGGGGTTTAATTGTGTGTTCTACAAAAGAAGAAACAGATAATTAGAGAATCTGAAGATTCCAAACAAGTGGAAATAATGATATTTGAAGAGGTCAAAATTCCAATTCCTTGATATAATCATTACACATTTTATATATATATAATATATATTATATATAATAAATATATATTATATAATATATTATATTTATATATTATAAAATATATTATTATATATTATATTATATTATTAAAATATATTACATATTATATATAATATTATAATTATACATATTATATAATTATAATATTGTCCCAATAAATGAGTACAATATTGCATGTCAATTCAAAAATTAGAAAAGAGATGTTTATGACAAGACACAATTTTAACGCAGCTAATGTTTGTTTAGTTGTTTAGTTATAAAAAGGCAAAATGTATCTCAAATAAAAGATATTTTGGACTATTAGAGGTAACAATGTGTGTTCCTGCTATGTCAGCAATAAAGTTACCCAGAGTGCTATCCTAACAAAACTCTGAACAATCCTCCCTTTTCTGATGGTCTTTGGCCCTGCTTCCACTTCGTCACCTTTTCCATTGCACTCCATAGGGTTCACAGCTAAATTCACCCAGTCCTTGATGCTTTCTTCACATTCACAACTCCGTGAGTTGCTAAGGATGTTCTCTTGCTATAATCTGTATCTTCCTGGGCATATTGTTTATCTAGAAGCTGCCTCTGGTGTTTGCTGATTTTCTTCCCTAATCTCTCACACCGCTGAACTTAGAGATGAACTAAAAGTCCTTTCTGCTCCTTGTTGCCACTTCTAGTTATAAAATTTTTAAGAGTTTCAATAATCTAATCTAATGCCTTTATGCTGTGTTCCAATAGTGCCTCTTTGTTGCATATCTACAGACACTTGAGACCATTCTTTAGGAAGACTTTATTCTAGGGAAACAGTCACATTTTTGACTCACTTCTCATAAGTTTTCGGAATTCTGCTATTTGCATGAATTACAGTTTCACTATGCTACTAGGTTGCCAGCTCACCGGCTTTCTCTTTCAATAATTTGGCCCTCCTTTATTTCATATTTTCTTACTGCAATCAACACATACTACACTTTGTTGTTACAGATAAGCTAACTTCTCATATGCTGCATTTTCTCCATCACCACTCTTCTCCCTGCCCGCCTAATCCTTTTCAACATCTTTACTGGTTGATTCTCTTCTTGACATCTAAAAGGCCCAAATGCCCAGAAGTTGGTCACCACATAAATTATATATGCTTATTTTCCTAGGATTTGCTTACCCTGGAATTTTTAACCCAGTTCCATAGTTTGTAAAACTATTTCGAATTCTAGAATCATGTAGCCAACTATATATTTGGCATTTTACATGAAATTCTTAATATCTCATTGACAACCTGTCCAGAATACCTGAATATCTCCTGGGATTATTATTATTTTTTTTAAAGTAGACTTTTTTTATACTTTCCTATCTCAATAAATGCCAATGAGATTCTTTCACTTACTCAAACCAAAAGAAATGTGATTCTTGATTTTCTTGCTTTATAGAGCTAAACATTCAAACAATCATAAAGTTTACATACATATATTTCAGAAGTTCATTCATATATATATATACATGTTTTTTAGAAGGTTGTTTCTTTACTGCTAACACCTTGTTCTAAGGCATTAGTTCCTAAATGTGTCTTGCTCTGGCCTCCATCACTCTACAGACTAGAAACCAAAATGATCATTTCAAATTTTAATCGAGGTTGTTATTTTCCTATTTTCCTTATTTCCCTCAGTTTAAAAGCCACAATTCTTAGAAATGCCCACAGAGCACTGAATTTTCTGAATTCTCCGTCATTTATATGATAGACTCCATTGATAGCTTTCTGCCCCCTCTACTCCAGCCAAGGAGAAATTCTTGCTTTTTCCTGGCCCTGTTAGACTGCAACAGCCTCAGAAGTTTGGGGCTTCCTGTTTCCCAGCTTGTATCAATACTTGCCCAGGTACCGGCTTCGCTCACTTACACGTATGCTTAAGCCATCCGCTCAGAAATCCCTCGGAGACATCCTGTCTTCTTTTCAGTGAGACTTTCCTTACCAGCTATCTGAAATCTCACTTTCCCAGAATGCCCACGTCCCCTACTCTGCTACTTTTCTTTCAAGTCTGTGAAACACAGTTACTATCCGTGACACCCAAGGGCCACGTGCTGCCTGGTGTCTGTTAAAGAACTGAATTAGATTGTCCTGTGACTCACCATCTCCACTATAGACATAATTTATGAAAACCACTGACTTTTCATCCCACTTGGATTCTAAGCACTATGATGGCAGGAATACCTACAATTTTTACTTTTATCACTTTCTAGTACCTAATACAGGGTCTATCCTTTTTGATGAATGAAAACTGAAAGGTAAATTTTAAACTTAGGGATACAACAGAAAAAAAGCTGTATATCCAGGCTCAAGTACTAAATTTTTATTTCTAAAAATATGGCCACTCCCTTACATTCCTAGGATTGTCATCATTTTCTATTTTTCTAAAAATGTGCAAATATTTTTCTTCAACCACCACAAACTCCCAATGTCATAGGAATATAAAATAAAAATCTGTCTATTTCTTAAATCATTACATTGAATTCCTATTTTCTAGTGGATGGTGCCTAAATTTCCTTTAGTAAAATAAAGCTATTTTTTTTAAATCACACAAATTAATCTTACCATGTGTGACAGCAGTATATAATTAAATATTTACTGTATGAGTTAGAAAATTCTATGTGGCCTAGTTAACTATTGATAATGCTGCCTGTGCCTGGTATTCACTCAATTATTTACCTTATATACCATAATTCTTATGTGAGATTGGTATTACAGAATAAAAATTGTATTTCAATATATATATCCAACTTCACAATTTAAAGAACCATTTTCTATCAGGTATAGACCAGATAGAAAATTTAAATTTGTAGAATATTCATCAGAATATATTTTCAGTGAACTCCTCATGGGGAATTGATGCATGTGTATACACATTGTAATTCTTTTTATTCTCCCTCTTTTCCTCCCTGTCCCTTCCCTCTTCATCTGTGCTACAAAATTTAACTCATGGATGGAAATGTAAAACAGTGTGGCAAAGAAAAATTTCCACTGTCATCCAATTTTATTTCTTTTCCTTTATGCTCCCTGTCTGGACAGCTTCTTTTTGTGCATCAATATCACCACATCTATGTGCAAAATTATCTCCGTCTTTTCTATAGCATTTAGTTTTTCACAATTTTTTTCAGAGGAGCATTTGCATTTTTTCAGTATCAACTTCATAAATTCTTACCAATATTTTTATTAGCCACCTTGGAATAGATCTCATAAATGCATGTGACACTAATTTTCTGTATTTATCTTGAGCTCGTACTACCTAATGGCAGTGAAACTAAATGAGCGACCAATACATGCGAGGCATGAATGAAGCTCAAAACTTCAAAGTAGAAAATAATCATAAGGGAGTGCTCTGACACTATTTACTGACTGTGCAAACTGTAGCTGAAAATGAGCTGTGGTGTTTAGGAAAGCAATCAAGAAAAAACAGCAAAAGTCAAAGGTGCTATTAAAAGGTGAGGAATGAGCTAAAGATTGCAAGGCTGCATGAGGTGCAATACTGACATACAAGTAAATTTTTAACTTCTGATCTAGATAGCATTACAAAAATTTGGTCTAGAAATGTTTGATTTGAGATGTCATTTGTGTTCTACTCCATTCAAAATCATTATTTATAATAAATGAGGAGCCATTAAAATATTTTATGAAAATTGATTATATAATGAGATCAAGAATAGTGAACTACTTAAAAATTGTTGGTATCACTCAGATGATCATGAGAATAAGAGGTTTCCTTTTCATTCCCTATTTTATCATGAAGGACGGAAGAAGGAAGGAAGGAAGGAAGAAGGAAAGAAAGAAGGAAGGAAAAGATATTTCTAAAATATATGACAACATCTAGTGATCTAAGTTACAAGTGTAGCATCAGAAAGGAAGAAATACACCATATTCAGAAATATCCTAAAACTGCTAAAAAATATATGTAACCTACATTGTGAAACAGATGTTATATTTCTGCATTTTCTGATAGTGGTGAAATTGCTTTGCTCAATTAAAAATAGAACATTCAAAAGGAAATATCAATCTGTCTGTCACGCATCACCCTATGGAGAAAGCAGCACAGCCAGATCCATGCTTTTCATACCTGGACTTTCTAAACTTCCTCGCGCTCATGATATCTGTGTACCTCACATGATACAATCCGTAGACAAAGGACAGCCATATGCTTTGTTAAACACTCTTTTTGTAGCATGAAGAAGGACTAACACTATAGGTTTGGATATATATGATCTTTATTCCTCCAGAGATGACATTTTTAACAATAGATACAAGCTTAGAATTTTAAAAACTATGCTGAAATTTTTAAATAGTCTTTTTCGATCCAAATGTGAAAGTATTTCTAAAGGTAATTTATTTCAATTAAATTTTGTATCATCAGAAGATAAAAGATAAAGCCTACAAAAACTCAATGATTTTCCTTATCTAAATTTCCTATAAAAGAAAAAGAAAACATTGTTTTTTGATGATTAATGCCATAATTACAGAAGTATATCTAAATTCTCATTTTTTACTTTTACTGTAAGAGGCAAACAGTAATACTATGAGTTAAACACTAATTTTTAAATGTTGATATGTTTATCAGGGATATATGAAGTCTATTTTTCCTAATTTACAAGAAAAACAATTGAAAGTTTTCAGAAAGAAAAAATACAAGTAATCTATGTTGATACTCCATCCAAAGTAAGTGACATAACTCCCCACATTAAATGTACACTGAAAACAGTGCCTTTCTTACAGAACACCATGGAAAAGGACAGAAAGGGAGAAGGAACTTTGCTGAATGATTTGTTAAATGCTAAGCCAGTAAGGTGAGAGGTCACCCTAACAGCATCCATGGTATGATATGATATGATATGATATGATATATGGCATGATATTATATGATAATTTGATATCACGTGAATGATGCTTACTGTGGGGTCATTCTCACACGAACATATGTTCTAAACTAATCATGAGAAAAATGTTAGAAAACTGTTAATTGAAGAATGTCCTACAAAATACATGGCTAGAAACCTAAAAACATCAAGGTTATCAAAAGCAAAGAATAGCTAGGAAATTTTCACTCCCAATATGAGGCTAAAGGATGTGAATAATGAATTTAACATCATATTGTGAATAGGATCATAAAAGAAAAAATGAAGAGAAACATTGAGAAAATCTGAATGAAGTGTAGAATTTACTGAGAATAATATATCAATACTTGTCCAAATTATTATTTGGGCAAAATGTCACAAATTATTACTTGTGGCAAATATAGCATACAAATACAAAGTGAATTAGAGGGGAAATGATACAATATATGATGCATAATTTTCAGTTTAGTGAATTAAGAATAAACAAGATAATAACATTGTTCAGAGCAAAGGAAAGATGATGAATGACACAGCTGGGAAATTGTTTACTTTGGGCTTGGAGAATGAAGAAGAAATGCTTGGAAGGATTCCAAAATAGAAGGAAAGAAAAGTATAACTAGAATGACATAGAGGTGCAAAAACCAAGAGAGAAAATTGTTTTTAAGACAGCAACATTAGCAGAGTGTCTTGCAGTTATGATAAAGGTAAAAAAGCTGGTTCTGCATGTTCAGAAGACTTTCATAGTGGATGTCAGATGCAGAATTGACAACTGAAAAGACAATAGAAAGGATAGGCAGTGATTTGTTCTTTAAAAAGAGCATCACACTCACTTAAAGCTACTTAACAAAATACTAGGGACTGAGGGAACTTGGCAACAAACATTTATTTCTTGTAGCTCTGCAGGCTGGACACTCCAGGGATTGACCTGCTGGTAGGTTATCTTATGTATGATCCCACTTCCTGGTAACTTTCTTGATGTCCTCAATAGGAAGGAGGACGGAAAGGAGGAAAGGGAATAAGAAAGAGGTGGTGAGGCAGTGTGTGGGAGAGAAAAAGAGAGAGAAATCTGATTTTTTCTTACATTTGTAAGGGTTTTGATTAAATGTGGCAGCTCTACTTGCATGGCTTACTCTAACTCTAAGAGGCTAAAGTATCCAAGTATCTACAAAGACACAACTTTTGACTGGAGGCTGAGGACTTCAAAAGTTTAATTTCAGGAAAACACAGCATCCAGTCCATAGTAAATGGTGAGTTTTGTCAAACACAATGGAGTAGCTGTCTCATCCCCTGTGAATTCTACAAGAAAATGTGGGATTCTTTGGTACAAATGAAATTTTAGGCCCACTCCAAATATATTTAACAAGACATGTGATTTAATAAGATTTTCCAGTGTCCCGAGTGTATTTTGTAATTTGAGAAACACTTATTTTATATTATTATTTCATGAAGTTTAGCAAAATAAAGACTGAAAGAAAATCACAGTTTAAGAAAAAAACAAATTTTAGAGTTTTTTGTTTTGTTTTTTTCTTTAGGGGAGGACACATAGGTGTATTCACAAGTGAATGGAGGAAGAAAGAGCAAGGAGGATGAGACATATAAGAGATGAATATGGGCATAAAATAATGCCCATAATATTACTCAACATAATTGGCCTTTTTCATTTTTAAACATTATTTTATGATGTTACTTTTTAGATTGAAATTGTCTTGCGGAAGTCTCCAGTGTCTGGAAGGTAAGTGAATCCTGCTTTGCTGCACTTATCAGTGGATGCTTCCACTGAAGTTCAGCAGCTGAATGTGATAGAAGAGGGGACTTGAACAGAAGAGGAGGGTCACTCAGGGGTACAGCCCGGAAGGGTATATTCATGCTTCCGATTCCTCCCTTCTCTCTCTGCTTCCTGGCCACCATGAGTTTGCAGCTCTCTATCACTGTGCATTTTTCCATGCCATTCCTGGCTTGGAGTTCATCAGCCACAGAATCATGATTGTCTGAAACTGAGTACTAATAAACCTGTCATGCTGTCTTCTTAAGTATTTTCTACCAGTGATACCAGGAATAGGTACCAAAAATGTGTGGTCACTACTGTAAGTTTATCCCATATGGTTTATATGCCTTTGAAACTTATTTCTCAGACAAGTTTGAAAAATTAAATTACTATAAGAAGAACTTGATGGAGGATTCTTGTCAGAAGATCAAATAATAATAGTATCATGGAGAGTAAGTTTAGAGTACTGGTGGGTGCTTTTAGCCAATCTATCGTGAGAATCAGGAGCTAAATGATTTTTAAAAACTGCAGTTTCATCGAAACTGCAAATTTGGGGCCATGGTAAATGAAAGATTAATATTTTTAAAGAGCCAACACATTGCACCAGGGCAATAAGAAAGATGGCCTGAAGGCATCTCTGAATTTGGCCAGTCCCTTCCTTTCATGGATTATAAAAGGCAAAACAACCTTGAGAGACTTTGCTTTGAGAAAAGAGCCCAGGGGAGCCCAGCTGATTTAAGGCCACACAAAGAAGTCTTTTCTAGACTTCAGCCACGTAGATCCCCAGAAGCTGCTGCAGCCAAGGTCCAAGAGCCTGGCTAGTTCCCACTGGCACCAGACTTCGGCATCATCCTCAGGTGCTAACTGTATAGGTAGTCAGAATGGAAGAGTTGTGGGGATACAGAGGTTTTCACCCAGATTTCAGAAGGCGTGGAAAGTCAGGCAGTGTGCCCGTGAGTGGGTGATATGTAAAGCCCTAAGAGTGAAGCTGAAAGTACAGTCGAGACTCCAGGAAGGTGGCGGTGTTCAGAAAAGTGAAACATCTGCCAAAGAAAGTCAGCTGCAATGAGTAAAGCCAGCTCAAGAGAAAAGTCATGTGAGGAGAAACCAACAAGTTTGCAGGAAGGGGCTGTCCAAGCCCTTTGCAGTTCACCCCTGGCCACTACTTACCCCAGGTGCTGGACATGGAGCCATCAGATTTAATGTTTGCCCTACTTGGTTTAGGACTTGCTTATTTCTCATTAGTTTCTGTCTCCCTATGTAGTGGTTGATTGATTTTGCCAACTAGAGATTTTGAGAAGCTTAACTAAATGGGTTTAGCAACTCTACACCCAACTGTAGAAGACCCATCCTAGGGTGGCTGGAGGTATAAAAGGGAAGGAGGAAGGATGAATGCATTCTATTCTTTGGAGAAGCTCTAGACTTTGCCTTTGGTTTGGACCTCATCTCCTGGCTTCCAGCATAGACTCTTCAGCCTTCCATCGTAGACCTTTTGGCCTTCTATTACAGACCCATCAGCCTGCTGGTGCAGACTTGCACTGGACAATGGGGTGAACTACAAACCTTGGACCGAATCCTTTGGCCTGCAGCATGCAGACACCCTCATCCGACTCTGTGGCTGACCATCATAAGCCAATCTTGTCATTTCTCATACATTTGTATATCTCGTGTTACATCTGTTTTCTCTAGTAAAACCCTGACTAATACACTCTATTTGTCTTTTTCTATAATAAGAAAATTTATCCTGTGCAAGTTTATGCTGTTAAAAGTATCTAACTTTCTTTTTGATTTTTACAGGGGCTCCCAGATAAGATTTTAAGTCCCCAAAGAGACTTTAGATTTGCACATTTCAACATTGTGATACTTTTAAAAATTAGGCAACTCAGGGATGTCCTAAATGAATTTTGCATAGTTAGATGCCCATGGCCCTCTTTGGGGGCCAGGTATGAAATGTTTTGGTTTAGATTAAAGTATCCCCCAAGAGTCTCATGTATCTAGAAAGTGATTGGATGATGGAGGAGCTATAATTATCAGTGGATTCATCCCTTGATGCGTTCAGTAGCTGAATGTACTATTAGCAAGCAGGGCCTACTAGAAAGTTACTGGGGCATAAACTGGAGCTGTGTTTTCTTGTTCCCCATTTCTCCATTCTCTCTCTGCTTCCTGCCACTATGGAGTGAGCAGCTATCCACTGCCTTACCCTTTCTCCTTTCCATTTGTACCTTGGAGTCAGCCAACATGCACAGAAGCTCTGAAACTGTGAACCCAGAGAAACTTCTCATCCTTTAACTCAATGCAGTCTGGTAGTTTGTCCTAAGGATGGGAGAGCAACTAATGGAAACAACTCTGGGTTTCACCCCTAAGTTTTCCATGTACAGATAATAAAAATTAAAATCCTGAAGAATGAAAGACAATCCAAAGTCTCTTAACATAGGTCATCCAAGATTAGCTGTAAATTCCCTGAGACTGATTTCTCTCACACTCTTTTGAACACGAGGACATTTGATGAAGTGACTTACAAGGAATTAAAAGTTCAACAAAAAATGTTTTCTAACTTTGAAGGTACCTAGTTAACTTTAACTAGAGAAGCATAAATATGATGGCTATTCTGTTTGAACTCTCCTTATAGAGCATACTTTTTGGTTTCACTTCAGTTAATTGTAGTCTATTATAAAACCCCAGAGATACTCATGTACCTGTTTTAACTTGCTAATTAGGAGTCCAGCAATGTGGATTGCTGGGATTTTTTGGAATATTTTTCTGGAAGAAGTTTTAATATCAAGTGTTTACTTCACAGTAGACTTTAAATAAATTTTAGTGAGCAAGAAATTATTGACAGTGCTTTTTTCTGGAGACCTGAAAAATACCAAAATATTTTTTAAGAATACTACATTTTTCATTGATATCAAATGATATTCTATCCGCCTGATGCAAGGAAAGGAACAAGAATCTGTTTCAAAAATTGGAAATTCAAAGTTATCAGCTAAATCTGTGACTCACACATTTTATTTTCTTTAAAACTTGGCATTCTCATGTGTAAAATGGGGAAGCTCAACTAATGTGAACTGGGAGGCTGGAAGCCAGGGGATCAGATGTGATTTTCCCATGTATTTGCAATGCCCTAAATATTTCTCCATAGCCCAGTGCACTGAGAAAGATAGTTGGCCACGTAAGATTTACTTTTGGACCCTTATAGTACTGTTCAAATAAAATCTTATTAGCATTGTAACTGATTTGCTCAAAAATAAATAAATAGAAGACAGCTTCAATAATTTATTTTGCAAGACATCTCATTACCTGAAAACAGTCTTATTTCTCCACATTTTTAGTAGTGTTTTAAAGACAAAAACTTGGGTCAAAGTATTAAAAACTATCTTTAGACAAGTGCATGTAGATATTATTTTTCTAGAGTATTTCAAATTATGGATATCACATTAGATTGTACATCATGCTGTCTCCACAAAAAAAATATTTTTCACACTTTTATTCAGAGTAATAAAAAAGATAAAATGACCCAAATGTTCATCATATGAATATCAGTTTGGTAAATTATATCCCACCCCAAAATAGGTTGTCATGTAGCCTTGAGAAATACATTTATGAAGAAAATTTTGGAGCACTCTATGACTAACAAAGAGAAATTGGTAAGAGAGAAAATGCAGGTTGTAATCTGAAAACTATGTGATTTCAATTTGTTAAAAGAACAATTCATAAAACCTGAAAAAAAGTCAGTCTCTTATAATTTCAGTAAACTCACTTCTAAAGGGTTATTTGAATCTATTTCTTAAAGCTGCAAAAAGGACCCAGTGATTCTCAAAGATGACAGCACAAAAGAGATGCATTTTTAAGGATCCTGAAAGGAACCAAATGGCACATCCAAAATGAGTAATCAGAGATACTTTGATAAAGAAATTATTTACCAGTGTAGCAAGAGTGTCAGAAAAAATAAAAGAAGGTAGAGGAATGTAGTACTAATAAAAATTGGAGGATAATCATTTCCCTTGGATATGAGGGAACACAGGAGGAGAATCCATGTACAGTCTTGCTTCACAGACGTTTTGACCCACCAAAGGCAGGCGACAGATACCCAACAGAAAGGAAAACAGAGTGGTAAGCACTCTAAGCAGTCTCTTCTCTCAGTGTGAGAGTGGAGAGAGAACATAATGGACAAAGCTAAAGGAATACAGGGGGAGTGCACCCTTCTTATTTCCTACATCAAACTTGTCCTTTATCTAGAAAATGTGCATTCCTAACACATAAGCACAGCCTCATCAAAAACTTTATCTGTGTGAAGTTTCATTGAGATCTAAGGGAAAAGAGAAGACACTCTGACAGTTTGTGAATGCTTTTAGAGGAAAAACATGTGGTAGAAAGGCAACTTCATACCTGAAATACACGTGCATCTATGGTATAAAGGAAGCATTCTAGTGTAACTTATATCAACAGTATTTCCTGGGGAAAGAAAGGTTGACAAAGGGTAGGGATGTCTAAGCAAAGAGTAAGAGGAATCACCAGGGTGGTCACAGTATGGCTGAATTCCTTACTCTTTGACCCCCATTTTGTCATTATGATCTTCCTATTCAACAGCTAGATTTCTGCATCAAGTAGGCAACCTATTTTCTCATCTCCTCAGCTCTAGAGATGGGCTACACTAATAGGTTTGCTAAGACTCTACTCACATGAAAGTAAATAAAAATAATTCAGAAGTTAAACTAAGCAAATTGTTGCCCATCACTGTATTAGAAGACACTTTTCCATTCTGTTCTTCTGCAGAAAAAATATCTTATGAGCTGAGATACAGACTGGCTTTACTCAGAACTGTTTTTCCACATTTTCGTTGACGTTTCTATAATGAATAGCCTTGGGGACAGAAAATATTACTTCTGGAGCAAAAGTCAGAGAAACATACTGCTTAGAATAAAAAAAGTTTAGGACTCTTGTTGGCTCAGAAAACAGACAGATTTGTTGTCATAAATGATTTAGAGTTCCTTAAGCTCAAAGTTCCTCTCTTGCAGCTAAAGCAACTGCATAAGCAGATACCATCTATTTTCTCTTCACATCACCAAGGGACCAGAGCCACAGAATGCTGATACTCTGAAAACTATTATGTTTTGAGTAGTACAGATTTTTGATTCTTGGACCAAATGTGAAAGCCTTTACCCTAAAATCAAGAACAAGACAAGGATGTCCATATCATCATTCTTATTCAATATGATGTTGGAAATACTAGCCAAAGCAATTAGACAAGAGAGAGAAATAAAAGGCGTAAGACAAGAATAGAAGAATTTAAACTATCATTATTTGAAGATGACATGATACTCTACATAGAAGGCCCCCAAAATGCCATTGAAGGACTCCTAGGTATAATAACTAAATTCAGTGGTGTAGCTGGATTCAATGTCAATAAATCAAAAATCAATAACATTCCTATACACTAACAACAAAACCACTGAGAGAGAAATAAGAGAAATCACACCCTTCACAATAGCATCCTACAAATTAAAATACTTAGGAATTAATCTAATAAAAGAAGAAAAAAATCTATTCAGGGAAAATTATAATTCCATGAAAAAAAGAAATCGAAGAGGAACTCAGAAAATGGAAAGACATCCCTTGTTCATGGATAGGAAGAACAAACATCATGAAAATGGCCATTCTCCCAAAACTGTTATACAGATTTAATGCAATTCCAAGCAAAATGCCACTGGCATACCTCACAGATCTAGAAAAATCCCTCCTAAAATTCATCTAAAACCAGAAGAGACATAGAGTAGCAGAGGCAATGCTAAGCAACAAAGGCAAGGCTGGATACTTCACAATCCCTGACTTGAAGTTATACAACAAAGCTACTATAATTAAATCAGCATGGTACTGCAATAAAAACAGACCTGAAGATCAATGGAATAGATTAGAAGATACCACTACAACTACAAACATGTTCAGCCACCTTATTTTTGATAAAGGGGCCAAATACATTGACTGGAATAAAGATAGTCTCTTCAATAAATGGTGCTGAATATTGGATCGATATATGATGAAAACTAAAACTTGACCCATGCCTATCACCATGGGTGATAAACTAAAATCAAATGGATCAAAGATATAAATATAAGAAGACACCCCCAGGAAGTCTCCCAGAAAGCAGCATCTCGGCCTGTCTCGTTGGGATGCAAAACTCTCGGAACCTTAGAGTGGCCTGGGCTGTTTGGATCGAAAGTCACTGCAGACCTGCATCTTGGCACGACTGTTTGGGACTGGTAGGCCCACCCTTCCTCCGCAGGGAACTGCCTGGAGACCGGCATCTGGGCCAGGTCTGTTTGGGCCCATAGCCCTGCCCTTCACCCTCAGGAAGTCTCCCAGAAAGCAGCATCGCTGACTGTCTCTTTGGGAACCGAAACTCTCGGACCCGCAGAGTGACCCGGGCTGTTTGGATTGGGAATATTGTGGAGACTGGCATCTTGGCCAGGTCTGTTTGGGACTGTGAACTTTTCAGAAACCAACATTCTGGCCTGACTCTTTGGGAACTGTAGGCCCTTCACTCGCAGGGAAACTCCTGGAGACCTGCCTGAAACAAAGCACAGTGGCCTGGCCTGCCTGAGATTCCACAGGCTCTGGGGTGGCCACACCCAGCATTTGCCTTATAACTTAGGGAGCCAGGAGCCCACAGAGGGGAGTTAGGACCCTGTGAGGAAGCCAAGAGCCTGTGGGGGAGCCACTGCCCCTCCAGGAAGTGAGCGTGTAACAGGTAATTTGCCACACATGCAGACAAAGCTTAGGAACACCGCTCAAAGTAAGGAAATATAGAAAAATGACAAAAGGAAAGACCAAAAGGCAGGCTCAAAGCCCTAGCCCTACCCAAGAAAGCTTACAAGCTGTGTACATAGAAGAAAAAAGAAGCCATACACCTGAAATGTCTGAAATGATATCAAATGAAATAAATATGCAAATAGGGAAAGCTATGGAGAAATTCAAACCAGAAATACTTGCCCAGGTGAAAGAAGAATTGATAAAAACAGTGAAAGAAATAGTGAACGCATCTAGTGAAAACACAGCTAGAAAATTACAGGAACAAAGCAAACAGATAGAATCCCTCAAAGAACAATATAAGAAACAAACAGAATGCATAAAGCAGATTCAAAGAGATATACAAGAAATGAAAAATTCTATTGAAAGCTGTAAAAACCACCTCAATGAAAGTGAAGATAGAATTTCAGACCTCAAAGATAAGATTGCAGCCAGTGAGCAGGAAAGACAAGATCTTTTAAAAATAACAAAGAATCAGGAAATAACAATTCAACACCTTCAAGAGGATGCAAAGAAAAATAACATAAGATTAATAGGGATAAATGAAAAAGAAGGGGACAGCCCAAATGATATCAAGAGGATACTTACAGAAGTAATAGCTGAAAACTTCCCAAACATGAGAAGAGAAACAGACATCTGGATAAGTGAAGCATATAGAACACAAAACAGCCATAACCAAAATAAAACTACACCCAGACACATAATAATCACCATCCCAGAAATCCAACATAAGAATAGAATACTAAAAACTGTTAGAGAGAAAAGAGAGATCACCTATAAAGGAAAACCTATCAGAATCATGGCAGACTTCTCAACACAAACAATGAAATCAAGAAGAGCATGGAGTGAAGTCTTTCAGAT